>PVJN01042287.1:0-18323 GCA_004026805.1 Lasiurus borealis | reverse complement strand
GTCAGTGCCTCCTGGAAGGGCAAGGCACCCAGCTGGGGAGCAAGGAATGGGCACAGGAGGCCTGCCTTCTGCCTGTCTCTGCTCTGGTGGCCGGTCCTGTGGCCCTTTTGCTTCTGGACCCCCACACATCTAGTGAAGGGCTTGGAGATGACCATGGTGAGCTCATGCAGTCTCTGCTCTGAGGACTGTCCCGGGGACAAACAGAAGGAGGGCCCCAGATTCAGCCTTTATATGATGTCAGAGGATGTTACTTTTGTCTTAGGTTGAATTGACCTTTCCAGTCTCTCTTGGTCATTTTGATGGAGTGAAAAGTGCATAGTTCTAGGCACAGTAAATCTTGATTAAGCAAATAGAGCCAGAGAGGCGCCCAGTACAAATCCAAGATCTAGCACATAGGAGTTGTACTTGAGCAAGTCATTTAGCCTCTTTTAGATGCAGTCTCAATATCATGAAATGGAGATAATGTCTTTCAGGGATGTAAGCTTTAAAGACCGTGCAGATCCCCAGCACAGTGCCTGCCTGCCATGGCATGGGTTCTCAGTTCATGGTGGCCATTATTATGTCCTCTCAATTTCAGGTATTGGTCTGCTCCTGGGGCTACCTTAGGCCCTGGGTAAAAATCAGTAATGACCGAAGTCCTGTAACACCATCTTTCAGAAATCCCTGCCTCCGGTTAGTAGATTCCTAATAGCCAATTACTGGTTCAGCTTCACTGGGGCCACCCTCAGTCGGAACAGAGCTCAGCAGCCGCAGTTGCTGCCCGCCCAGCACCCTGCAATGATTGTGGAATAGAGGGTGTGCCCTCCACAGGTCTGGCTGTGTCCTGAGTGGCCCCATCGTTCAGTAGTCTTTCTTCACAGGCTGTTTATGCCCCAGTGTTTTATTTTGATTTCAGCACTCTTTTAGCCCCTTCTGTGTGAGATTTCTTATCAGAGAAACTTTCCCCAACCCTCCAGCTAGCTGCAACTGGCTCTCCCTTTTCTGAGAATATCACAGCCCTTCCCCTTGCCACTCACAGGACACTTCGGATTGATAGAGAGTTCTCTTTCCTTGGTCTGGGTCTGATTCTCCAACTAGAGTTTTGTATTGAAAAACTTAGAGATAGATGACCTTTGTACAACATCAGCTAATATGTAGTTAGTATGATTTCCAGTTTACAGAGAGCCCTCACATACATAGACTGTCCTGCTGGCCTTCTCTGACCCATCATGATGTCTTACCCATGGAATAAGCACTTACCGATTAATGGGTGCTCTGGTGTGTTCAGCAAAACACATAGGGAGTAGCTAAAGTTATGGATCTGAGGCATGTTCCTTTTTCTTTTTTTCTTGCCTCCTCTTTGTAAACTGTGAAATAAGCAGGCACAGTAGGGAGAGAAGAGTTAACGATATGCTCAAAGAAGTTACAAGTAACAACACCCATCACTAGTGAACTTTCAGAGATGATGGAAATGTGCCTGTGTGGGTGTTTATGTTTTTTAATGGAAGGAAAGCAAAATGCTCAATTAACCTTCATGTATCATTTTGCAAACAACGTGACTTACACTTGAGAGGTCATGATCAAAGGTAAAGCTAGGTGAGAATGGGCAGAGGTGACCTATAGGCAGTCCTAAGCCTTTCCATATCCAGGCGTATTCTTTTGGATTCAGTTCTGGAATGAAGCTCTCATAAGCTCTGCTCCTCCATACTCTCTCCAACCCAGTAGGTAAGGACCCAAGTACAGATTAATGGAATGGTGTTTAATGATAAATAGGACTCATAATGATTATCTGTATTATCAATCATGAAAGACAGAATCTTAAAACTCTTCCTTTGGGAGAAAGGCAGGACTAGCTTAAAATCGAAATCCCCTCACCCCTCACCCCTCACCCCTCCTCACAACCTGCATAGGATCCTCAATCTTTGACTTTTATCCCAAAGTCCTTAAAGATGTTTCCAAGGCCACATGGGTTCCTACAGGGTGTTGTTCAAGATGAATGAATTTTAGCCAAAGATGAAGCCTCCTGAGACTCAATTCTGAAGACCCAAGTCAGTGGCCTTGAAGCTAAAATGGGAAAATATTGCTAGGACCCCAGGACTGCCCAGGTAGCCCTGCCTCTGTCTCTCCCTTCAGGCAAAGGAGACAGCAGGCCAAAGCAATCCTAACCCCCAGAGGACAAGCCCTACTGGCAGCCCTGAAATCTCACCTTGTTGTTTGCTTGGGAGATGTCTCTTTAACAGCCAACCAGTCCGTTTGGTGCATTTGCCAAGTGGGAGGGGTGTATCTTCTATCAGCCCAACTCCCAGGATTAATTGTCTTATCTCTAGTCCTTCCTCTCTAATCTGCCTTCAGAGCGTGGAGCTGCCCGCCTGTTCGTCCCCTGGCCGCTCTGCTTGCACTCACTGCCTCCTCTCTTTCCCCAGGAAACCTTCTCATGGCTGCAGAGCTGCCCCGAAAGCAAAACTAGAGGCGAAGCCAGCCAGCAGCCCCTTCCCCTCCCATCCCAGCCTGGCCCAGATCACCCAGTTCCGAATGATGGTGTCTCTGGGACATTTGGCCAAAGGAGCCAGCCTGGACGATCTCATCGATAGCTGCATTCAATCGTTTGGTGAGTGGCCCACATGCATAAAAAATCACTATCCTACTTTGTTCTTCCTTAACAAGTGCTTCATAGAATAGCAACCTAGATTGCATTTTGGCTTTAAAAATAGCTTTTGAGCCTTTGAAATGCTGGAGAGGGTGTGCAGTGCCTATGGCACATGACTGTGTGGGTGTAACAGGTCGTGATGAGAGGTGTGATTTAAAGTGAGAAAAGTTACAGAGGAGAGTTTGCATTCTTCTTCGGATGGAGGTTTCTCTCGTGACGACAAAAAAAAAATCATTTGATGCTATTGTGCGTCTGGTGCTTTGACTTTTTGTCCTTGATTCTTGGGGCACAGAAAAACTAGGTTCCATGAGCAGACTGTATTATCAAACAGAAATGTGGAAGTCTTTGAATCATTTAGACAAAAAAAAGTCTTAATAATTCTCTTTACAATCCGAATGGTACTTACAGAAGACTAGGAAGGGATCAGGTAAAGCTGAAATTTCTGTTACTGGAAGGTACTGATTAATAAGCATTGCAATTGGGAGTCAAAGATCTGAGAAGCATGCAGACTCACGTCGGCAGTGAATTACCTAAACGCTGTCCTCCGTCATCACCCCTAATTAGGATGCATCCCCCCCTAGGGCAGCTGACAAGCAGTTGTCTGCAAAGATGTCCTATTTAAAAAAAAAAAATTATAAGCACTGTCTTTCCCTTGGTTGTTATTTGTGAAATAGTGATGGAAAAGTACTAAATATGTTCTCCCTTCAAAAAAAGGAATGATTAAAGTGGATGGAAAAGTCATAGATTTCCCCCTCTATCCCCATTTTGAGCTCCTTATCTGGCACCATGAAGCAGAGGAGCCCTAGTGGCAAGGCTTTGGACGCCCCTGCCCAACCGGCTCCAGGAGCCCAGCCGCCAGGGAGGCGATCACACCCCAGGTAACGCGGCATGCAGATGTGCTGGAACTCGGAGCTGGGATTCCTGGCTGGACTTGTTTAGTGCTTGGCCAGACCTTATTTCTAGAATTGGGAAAGGCTTGACACCTCAGGAATACTCATTTAGTGCACTTTATTACAACACTGAAAAGAATAGTTTTGATGATTTCAACACTGTTTAAAGCAATTGTTCTCAAATGTTAGTGCAGAATCACATGGAGGATTTTTTTTTAATATATACAATACATTTATACTACATTTGCTCCACCCCCAAAGTTTCTGCTCCAATGGGCCTGGGGTGCGGCCCAAGAATTTACATTTCTAACAAGTTCCCAGGTGGCAATGCTGATGCAGCTGATCCAAACAGCCCACTTTGTTTTTTAACCAGAAAAAGAGGGAACATTTTTATTTTTTGTAAATAAATTTCTATTTATTTACACTTTAATTTTTTAGTCAGGGATGAAGTTGGGAGCAGAATGAATGGCTCTCTATTTCAGATTAACCTTTTTGGGAAATATTCATGCAAGAAGAAGCACTAGGACACAGTGGAGCCTGGAGGAAGCTGTTCTGTCACCTCGTTTCCAATGTAACATGCCGCAGAGTTCCTCACACGGGCTTGGTAGTCAGTGTACTGGTCTTTAGCAGGGCACTCCTGACTATTTCACGCACAAAGATTTTTTTAAATATATTTTTATTGATTTTTCACAGAGAGGAAGGGAGAGGGATAGAAAGTTAGAAACATCGATGAGAGAGAGACATCGATCAGCTGCCTCCTGCACACCCCCTACTGGGGATGTGCCCACAACCAAGGTACATGCCCTTGATGGGAATCGGACCCGGGACCCTTCAGTCCTCAAGCCGACGCTCTATCCTCTGAGCCAAACCAGATTCAGCATGCACAAAGATTTTTATTCTCTTTCCATTTCACTGTGGAGAAAACAGCGACCAGCTTTTTTTTTTTTTTATCATGCTTTCTTCCTCCCATGTCAATCATGAAGCTGCTGGCTGATTATTAACCTTCAAATAATCATGACATCAACCTGAAAAATACATGACTGATTCTGCAGTCCTTCCCTGAAAGAACCAAGCCCGGTCCACGCCCTTCAACAAATAGTAGATTGTTTCCCAGAATATGTTGAACTGAAAGATGTACCTTAAAATCCCAAAGCTGTAGCAATCCCATGGAGTCTGATAATCTTTGATGCTTAATCAAGAAGCATTGAAGTCCCTGATTGCCTGTGACGCTGTGCTAGGCAGGGCACACGGAGAATGGCAGGGACTGGACCCCTGTTCCATTACTGGAGCTTAGAATACCTGAGATGTGCCCTGTTCAGAACAACAACAACAAAAAAAGATACAAAGCACGAGGCTGTCATACAGGGAGAATAAATCCTTTATGCCATGCGGAATCTGAGTCAGTTCACTTCCAGGGTGAGGGCATAGATTTGGGAGAACAGCCAGTGTTTGTTCTAACCCCTCTTGGGGCCGTGGGCATGTTTCAGGAAGGTTAAGATCTCAGGGCTTCTCGTATTATGTTCTGCGGAGTTTCCTGCCACAGAATTTACATGAAAGGGGGAAAGAAGAAAAGACACCGTATGTCTGAAGAGAATGGGAGACAGCACTTAGCCTGTGATTTTTGAGTGGTTGGTAGTCAGTTGACATATCTAGTGGGGGGAGAGGAGTGAGATTGAGCCTCAGAGGTAAGGGGGGCGGGGATGGGCTGCAGCAGCAGATCTATGTCCTTGGGCTCCTGCCTGTCGGCCTCCTCAGAGGCGATGGGAGAAGGGTGCAGAGTGAAGCTAATGTTTCTCTTGAACTTAATCTCACTGGTTATTTCTCAGCCTTGGGTAGAGAAGTTATCCTGTAGATTCTAGAATAAAATCATCTAGTTTAGCTTTGTGTTAATGCATTTAGATGCCTTCGCAATTTAATATTCATAAAAAAATGGAGGGAAATAGTACTGGAGGATTAGGGAAAACTGTTCTTATTTTATGGTAATCTCTCACTTCAGATCTTGATATTGGCCTCTTCTTCCAACGGGACAAAAAAATTGTTTTGAACATAAAGACTAATTAGTTCATGTTTGTTCTACTGCTTTCCCAGCCTCACTTGCAGGCAGTTGCTTTGAGGGGATTGAATTGGCTGGAGCTGGGCTGTCCAATATGGTGGCCACTAGCTGCACATGGCTGTTTACATAGACATTTCAATTTATTAAAATTATATCAGGTGTCAAATTAAGTTCCTATTTCAAATGCTCAGCATCCACAAGTGGTAGCTGCCTCCGGACAGAGTAATAGAAGTCTGTGGGGCATGCTGGACAGGGTAAACGGCCGACTTGGGAGGAAAAAGCAACAAATTTTCTGAAAACTGAGGGATTTGCATATTTCTAGCATCTCTAGGTAATAGTCTGAGGCCTCATGTGCATTTTGAAGTCTTTACTGATGGCTCTCTCTTGAGTAATATTGGCCACTAGTTACCACCCACACTGTTCTCAGACGAAGGACTTACTACAGTACTTTTAAGAATGGGTGATCAGCCCTGGTGTGTTTGGCTCAGTGGATAGAGCGTCAGCCTGCAGACTGAGGGGTCCCAGGTTCGATTCCGGTCAGGGGCACATACGTTGGTTGTGGGCACATCTCCAGTGGGGGGCATGCAGGAGGCGGCTGATGGATGTCTCTCTCTCATCGATGTTTCTAACTTTCTATCCCTCTCCCATCCTCTCTGTGAAAAATCAATAAAATATATTTAAAAAAAAAAAAGAATGGGTGATCAGCCCTGGTGTGTTTAGCTCAGTGGGTAGAGGATCAGCCTGTGAACTGATGGGTCCTGGGTTTGATTCCAGTCAAGGGCACATACCTCAGTTGCAGCCTTCATCTGTGTGTGCAGGAGACAACCAATCAATGTGTCTTTCTCACATCGATGTTTCTTTCTATCTCTCCCCTACCCTTCCAGTCTCTCTAAAAATCAATGGAAAAATATCCTCTGGATGAGAATTAATTAATTAATTAGATAGATAGATAGATAGATAGATAGATGGATGGGTGGATGGATAGATAGTTAAAAACAAAAAAGGAACAAACAGGTGATCAGCACCCACAAAGTAAGTGTCCTCTTGCAGGCCTCAGGCAAGTCTCCCAGTGTCACGTACAAGGTTACAGATTTGGGATTAGAAACTCAGAACCTGAGTCAGTTCATTGCTTTACCATGAAGCAACCACCCCCACCTTCTGTTTCAATCAGAGATCATGCTTTACATTCTCAGCCTATTATGGGGATTTAATCCACTCTTCAACTGAGCACAATGAGGCAAATCATCACAACCTGGTACATTGATGTCAGATGCATGTGAGTCACACCCTCTGTTTCAGAGGTAGAAAAGACTGACACAATCATCTGGGCTTTTTAAAACGTTTTTCACTTCGTAGGAGGGCTGCCAACATTGGGGGCCGAGTGGAAGGCTTCAGACGTCCAAATTCCCAAAGCTCTTCTCTTGTCCTTTTCTGAGTACAAGACAACTTATGACAGCATCAGAAAGAAAGCTACAAACACATCCCAGAAAGGGAGCATCCAGAGGCAGCTCCGTGCTTTTCGCTGAGGTGTGGGAGGAAGCTGCAGGTCTTTGTCTTACCTGTCAGTGTGAGGGGAAACACAGCTTAGTCTAGTATCTTATATTTAGAACTAGAGGCCCGATGCGTGAATTTCGTGCAAGGGTAGGTCTTCACAGCCCCGGCCACCTTGGCTGCTACCTCGCAGCCCTGGCCACCTCCTTGGTAGCCCCGGCTGCCTCAGCCGGCCCCCCAGCCTCAGCTCTGTCCAGAAGGTCATCTATATGCTGTTAGGCCATTCGGTCGATTTGCATATTATACTTTTATTATTATTGATGTTGATATTTTTTTCTTGGAGTCCCATATGTATTGATTTTTTTTAAACTCAAAACAATTCTGAAATAGGCAGGTCAGCTATTATTGTCTCCATTGGACAAATAAGAAAATTAAGTGAGCCAAATGCCCCCAATCTACTCATGTGCTCCTCCTCTGCCCCCAGCAGCCCTTTGGCCCCTGAGCTGAGGCAGGCTCAGGTCCCTCTCCTAGAACAGGATCCTTTCGCTCAGCAGGAAGCCCACAGGCCACACAGGGCCAGCCTGCACCTGGTCTCACATTGTCCCCCAATTTGGAAGTTAAACTCCATGAAATATAAGAACTTTATATGGAATCCCATCTTCATAACAGGCATCTGCCTGAAATTTTCTCTTGAACAAAGTGTTAATTGATTAAAATTACTGTGTACCTTATATTAGTGCTGCCCAAAGACCTCCCAAACTAGAAATACCCCCAAACTTCAGGTATATATCCCACTCCATGGAGCAGCTGGTTGTTACCGGTAAAACACTATACTTATTTTTAAAATTAGAGCCAAAGAAAAGAATGTTATAAACTGATGAACAAAAAGATAGATACAGAGGTAGTAAAGCATCAAACAGACTATCAAATTACAGCGGGAAGGTTAGGGAGAAGTGGGGTAGATAAGAGATCAACCAAAGGACTTGTATGCATGCATATAAGCATAACCAATGAACACAAGACACTGGGGAGTTAGAGTATGCCTGGGAGGGGGGTGGGAATGGGAAGATATTTACACATGTAATACATTAATAAAAAATAAATAAAATAAAATTATAACCAAAGAAGGCAAACACTCACTTGGGACCACACACAGTTCCCTCCATGGCAAAGGGAAGGGTGGGAATCCCTCACCACTCTGCCACTTAGAGTCTGTGCCAAAGCGAGGTGCCCCTAGGCAGCAGGAGCACAAGACCAGAAGCCCGGGACCATGATAGTCAAGGGCACCCGGACCCAAGAATGGGCAACTCTAGGTTACAAAGCCAAGTGTAGGAGCAGCAAGGGGTTCATGCCTGGGCCACTGTTGATGACAGGCCCTCCACAGAGAAGGCCACAGCTGCCAGTAGTGTCCTCAGTGGGACCCCCAGTTGCTGGAAGTCCTGGCCTCAGGTTTCACTTGTAAAGGATGGTCCTCGGGGCACTCACTGCTTAGGCTTCCAGGTGTCAGAGCAGCTCGCAGGTATGACTGTCCTTTTTAAATTCATGGACTGAATTAACTGGCATTCTGTGATCGAGATGCTGTTTATTCTAAGGAGCCTCTTTGCTGCATGTTTGACAGGCTAGCAACACCCTGTGCCCCAGGCTGGCATGTCTGCCTCTCATGGGTATGAGATGAGGAAATGGGAAACCCCCTTTACTCTCTCATCTGTGCTCTCCTGTGGGGAGGGGGGTATTTACTGCCGATCTCCCACAGCAGTAAAGGACAGCAGCAGTCATAAAAATGCTTATGCATGAGGTTGAAAGTGTCTCGGGAATTCTAAGCACTCTAGCTCAGTAAGTCCATCCAGAGAGATGAGATTGAGTCCTGAGAGAAAGAGGCAGGTAGGCAGACAGATAGGTCTACTCTAGACTGATGGTGGTTGGCTCTATAGGCTGCGGAGCCTTGACCTGAATTGGTGCCATGAATTTTTTTTTCTCTTTCAATTGATAGAAAATTGAAGCTCATGGACATTAGGGAACCTATGGATTGTGGCCCAGCTCATGAGTGAGAGGGCCGCTGAGATCTGAACTCAGTTATTTATGTCCCAGGCCTATGTTCTTCCCATTCTACCAGAGGTTCTCCGCCCTTAACATGAGCAGGCATCGGGGAGGGGGGTTCATCTTGCAAATTCCTGAGGGCCCACTCCAGAGATTCCCACTCAGCTGGCAGTCACTGTGATTCTGACAGAGGTGACACGTGAACTGATGGCACGCTTGCTTCTTGGACACCCCAGATCATTTTTTTTGGGCTTTTAGGAAAATTGAAGAGTACAAATCTTCTGAGAAGCGATAGAGCCAAGTAGGTTTTTCAACTCTATAAACTAGAAAAGCACCTGAGGAGGCCATCACCCAGGTAATTCTAATGGAACGCCCTCCCCCCCAGATCTAAGTAGAGACAGCCCTGCCACTAAGTAGGTTTATGACATTTGAAACTTATTTCAGAGTTTCCTGCATTTCTATTCCTTCTCTACGACAGAAACTCCCTTTAAAACTTGCAGCCTGTTCCTCTTTGGCCATGGATATAAAGAGAATGCAGGTATCTGTTATCACTGAGGTCTGGTCCTTTGCATTCAAAGGCAGCATTCCTATTCTGCATTTCCACCTTGAAGTTTACTGTGGTTCTATAGAGCATTGCTCCCTAATGTATGCCTGTCCCCCTTGAATCAGAGACCGAAAGTAGTAGCTTATCTGGTTGGGAGGATGGGGAAGGGGATGGGAGAAGCGCTTTCTATGAGAACTCCAAAAGTACCACTTTTCCAGCAGATTTTTTAAGGCCGTAGGTTGACGTGAAAGTTATAAAGTTCATGATGGAAACACATTAGGAAATAGTGTGAAAGCAAAAGCTATGTGCTCAGTGATTGACAGAAAGAGCAGTGGTTGAGCAGCGAGACCACTGGAAAAGGTCCTCCAAAGTGGAAGCCACCCCCAGATCCTCCTCCTCATGATAGGACCTGCCCACCTGTGCCTGGAGCAATTACAGCTGCTGGACTTGGTGACTTGTTCTGCAAATTGTTGGGGTCATCCTAGTGTGGTTGGGAAGGAAATATCAGGGAAAGAGCAAGAGTGTAAGCAGGGCCAGCTTCAGGGACACACCCTGTGCAGACACGCAGGCTCCCACACTTCGTTAAATACTGTCACAGCCTTGAAAATCTTAACCTGCAAGGGCAGATTGCTAAATTTTCAGAAATTTTGCAAGCCAGTTGTTAAACACAGCCATCATTAAAAATTAAATTGTAGCCCAGCCAGTTCAGTGGTTGAGCATCAGCCCATGAACCAGAAGGTCATGGTTCCATTCCCAATCAGGGCACATGACTGGCTTGTGGGCTTGATCCCCTGGAGGGGTGTGCAGGGCAACCAATAGATGATTCTTTTTCATGAATGTTTCTATCTCTATCCCTTACTCTTCCTCGCTCTAAAATCAAATTTAAAATATTTAATTGTATAAACTTACAAGATAAATTCTCAAAACTCATCATTGCCTAATATATTACTACATTTTACTGCCATCTGTGTTCTTGAGGTTCTCTATTGTTTCCATATGGTAGGAATGCTGTATAGTGGTAAGCAGTGGTATGCACATTTCTTCCCAGCTCCATGTTCAGTGAAGTGCTAGTAGCTTGACATTGTCTGTGTTGGGAGTATTCACACCGTGAAAATGGACAAGCACTGCTAACCAGGGCTCTTTCTTATACCCCACCCCTGGAGAGGTCATTGTTGAACATCACTATGCCCAGCTGCAAGGGTGCTTACATAGCAAAGTTTTAAGATGAGTAGGCAAGCTAAAACTGGAAATTTAATTTCGTATAACCTAATTAGGAAAAGGTAATATTTGCCATTGTTTTGCTACTTTCATCTAGTATCTTATAAAACAAAAGAACATTATACCATTAAGTAAAGAAAATCAAATATCAGTGAAATTGAAATTTTTTCTTAAAGAAGTGACAGGAACTTAAAAACTAAAGCTGAGATTCTCATTATGGAGTCAAACTTATCACTCTGCAGGGTTTTGTTTTGTTTTTGTTGTTGTTGGTTTTGTTTTGTTTTTGTTTTACATTTACCTCCTTTAAAAATTCCCCATGGTTTAACTATTCCTTATTTTTGACCAACCAACCCTCAATTTTGTGAACTTCTGTTTTTTATGTCTTATATGCTGTCTTTATTTGTTTCTAAATCCATCTGTTTAATCATTTGCCTTCATTTCATGCTACATGGTAACGGGGCCTATTATTTTTTATATATAACTAAGCTTTTGTTGAGTGTGTTTTCATAAGTTTGTTTGCTAACTATATCTCCAATTTTGTAAACTATCTGTTCATTTCCTTTGCCTATTTACCACATTATTATTAGATGATTGCAAAAGCTTTTTACAAAAAAAAAAGCTTTTAACTCTTTGAATACCATATGCTTTAGGAATTTTTTTTCCTTCAGTCTCATTTCCATTTTTATATTGGTTTATATTGGGGATTTTAATGTACAGAAATTTTACATTTTTATGTAGTTAAATTTTCCATGTTTTTGTTATCTTTTCTTTCATTAACTTGAAAAAATATTTCTATTCCAAAGATTTGGTGAATATTCCATTATTGTTTTCATCAAGGTTTTATTAAATCCATTCTATGATATACAGTAATTCTATAATCCACTGTGTGGCTGGTCAATAAAAGTTTGTCAGTAAATTTGCTGGAGAAAAAGAAACCTTCAGATTTGTTTCTGAGATTGTCACTGGCTTAAAACCATAGCGTTTAAACAGTCACTTTGCAACATAGAGCTTCAGTTTCCTCTCCCTGTGGTACAGCTGAAAGGATTTCTGAGACTGAAAACATGTGGGAGAAGTTGTAAAGAGGTCTTAATAATGAATTTGAAGAAAGTCCTATAGGAATTTTTATATTTAAAGAAAGTACTTCTGATCTATTTGCAGAGCTAATATCCTTAGGGCAGAGATTTAGAAAAACCAACCAAATTTAAATCCATTATTTCTAAATTATTAATACACAGTGAGTCTACATTGTTATTACATACATTTTTTATTATAGTAAAATGTACATAACATGAAATTGACCATTTAAATCATTTTTAAAACATTATTTTAGTAATAGTTATCTCTTGAGTATTTACTATGGACAACACACTTTTCATATTAGTATATTTTATATGCATATTCTTATTTAATTCCTACTCGTTTATAAGTTTATGTATTTACAAAAATCTAATTGCAACTCCGCTCTTATATTTACTTTTTATTTTATTTTTTTTAAGTTTTTTATTTATTAACTAGAGGCCCAATGCATGAAATTCGTGCAAAAGTAAGCCTTCCTTCTCCTGGCTGCCGGCACCAGCTTCCCTCTGGCACCCGGGCCTACCCTTCCCTCGCAGCCCCAGCTTCTTCCAGAAGGTCGTCCGGTCTAATTAGCATATTATACTTTCATTATTATAGATTGGTTTGAGAGAGAAACACACACATTTTTTTCCACTTATTTATGCATTAACTTTAAAAAGTATTCCTTCTCACTTTAGAAAACTTAGAAAATATAGACAAGAAAATTGCAGTCATCTATTCTGCCACCAAGAGCAAGATTAGCAGTGTCAACATTGTTGGGAATACCTTCCTAGGTTCCCTTCTGTGCATGTTGATATGTACTGTAATCACATGATCTTTTTTATGGTAAACTCACTGCAATTAACTCCACTTTCCATAATTCACATTTTAAACAATTGCACTCCTAAGATCAACATCAGTTTTTATAAATAAGTGTGCTAGCACAGAAAGTTGCTTATTCTATCCTAAAATTGACTTTAAAAAATAATTCTGCCTTAATCCTTTCAAATGTGGGACATAGAATTGACGGTTGCTTGGCAACTAAAATGATTCTAATGAGGAATTAAAAACATTACAAGAAGAGTAATTACTCATGTCTTTCTTTTTAAGGCCAAATGCTAAATATGATAACCAGGTGACTATAGTTATAATAAATGAAGAAAACAAAAAAATGTTTCAATTAATTTAAAATTCTAGGTGTGGGCTTTTTTTTTAATGTATGAGGGAAGTTAGATGGGTTTATGAAAGAGAAGCTTTGTTTTCAGTAACAATGAAAAAATCTTGTGTTCACTAACTTTCTAAGAGACTCAAGAAATAGCAACTGTGAAAGATCGGAAAAGCGAAGATGCTACAGTTTCTGTGATTCTTGTGCAGAGTACAAGAAATGGCAGCCAGTGGTGTGATGAAGACCACGTTGCCCACTTTGTTTTTTTCCAGAGAGTGGTCAAGGGCCCTGGAGAGATTGCCAAGGTTCTTATCAAAATCTCCAGGCAGGAGATGCTGCCAGGATGGAGCTTGGGTTGGAGGGACACCAGCAATGAACTGAAATGGACAAAAGGAGTGGTGATGGAAGGCACTATTCCTGCCAGTTTTGTGTGAAGGAGAGTGGAATAACTAGAATAGTGAGGCAGTCAGTGATAAGGTCATCTGGGAATTTGGGGAGTGAAAGAGCAAAGGTAAATATCCCTGGTATCCTTTCACTGACCTCTCTGAATTGCTGTCCAGGATTGGTATTGTTTTGTTAATCTTGTGAACAGCCCCATTTAAGGGGACACCCAGAGTATTTAGGAAGCCAAGAAATGTCCCACATTATCATTCATGGGTCTATCTTGTTAGCATATAATTACAGCCTGCAGAGCATCCTTAAATCTGATGAGCATTTAATCATTTTGGTTAACTTTACATTCACTTATTGAATATCAAATGCATAGGGGCATTTTTTCTGCTTCCTTTTCCCCTTCTTCCCCAGTTTGTTGGCATCATGACATCTTTAACTTTTTTCTTTCTCAAGATTTCTTTGGCTCTTTGGAGTCTATTGTGATTCTTAATACATTTTAGGATCATTTGTTCTAGTTCTGTTGAAATTGAAAATGTCATTGGTATTTTCATAGAGATCACGTTGCTGGGGGCAGTATGGACATTATTAATTCTTCCTGTCCATTAGCATGATATATCTTTCCACTTATTTGTGTCTTCTTCAATTTCTTTTATTAATACTTTATACTCTTTATAATACAGGTCTTGTACTTCCTTAGTTAAATGTATTTTTAGGTATCTTATTTTTTTTAATGTAATTAAAAATGAGGTGTTTTCTTCATTTCTCTTTCTGATAGTTTATTTGTATACAGAAATTTAACAGATTTCTAAGTATTAATTTTATATCCTGACACTTTGCTGAATTCATTTATTAATTCTCATAGTTTCTGGTAGAATCCTTCAGAGTTCATGAAGGATTGATATAGTATCATGTCATCTGCAAATAGTGACAATTACACTTCTTCCTTTCCAATTTGGATACCTTTTATTTCTTTTTCTTATCTATTCTAGTACTATCTACATTAACAAAAGGATAATATGCTAATTAGGCCGGATAGACCAGCCACCCTTCTGGACAAAGCCACAGTAGCAGGGGCCAAGGCAGAGGTGTAGGGGCAATCAGGCTGGCAGGGGAAAGCAGTTAGGGACAATCAGGCTGGCAGGGGAAAGCAGTTAGGGACAATCAGGCTGGAAGAGGAGAGCAGTTAGGGGCATCAGGCAGGCAGGCAGAGGTGGTTAGGGGTGATCATGCAGGCAGATAGGTGAGTGGTTAGGAGCCAGTGGTCCCAGATTGTGAGAGGGATCCTGGATTGGAGAGTGTGCAGGCCAGGCTGAGGGACCCACCCCCCCGTGCATGAATTTCATGGACTGGGTCTCTAGTCCTATCTAATAAAGAGGGAATATGCTAATTGACCATCACTCCATCACAAAAGATGGCTGTACTCACAGCTAAGGCCAAGTTCCCATGAGGAGCCTTAATGAGCAATCAGCAGGGACCTGAGGCTACATCCTGCCCCACCCCCATGGGGCTTGACAGGGGACTTCAGGCCATGCCCTCCACCCAGCAGGGCTTGACAGGGAACCTCAGGCCATGTCCCCTATCCAGAGGCCCTCAGGCCATGCCCCCCACCAGGTGGGGCTTGATAGGGGACCTCAAGGTGCACGTCCAGTTCTGAATCCGGGGAACTCTGGTCACACCCCCAGCCCAGCAGGGCTTGACGGAGGACTTGAGGCTGGGCCCTTCTGCCGATGGGGATCAATGTGGGACCTGAGGCTGTGCCCTCCTCCTGGTACTGGCCTGGGGGACCTGAGGCTGTGTCCTCAGCCTGGCACGGCTTGATGGAGGACCTCAGACCATGCCTCCCACCCAACATGGCTTTACAAGGGACCTCAAGGCACGGCCCCTGCTCTGGTCTGGGCTGTAGGACCTCAGGTCATGCCCCCAATCCTGGTGCCGGACCAGAGGGATCTGGTGGGGCTTGACAAAAGTGGGACTGGCCAGGTCTGGATCTAGCCCAAATGGGTGTGGGGGGAAGGTCAGGTCTGAGTCTCATGTGATTTTGAGGCACATGTGGGTGGGTGGGAACTTGACTCTGGGTCCCATGGTGCACCTCAGACTCTGACAGGAGGAAGGTTTTCATATACATTTTACTAATTTTCTTTAATCTCTGACACTTCTACTATAGAAAAAGAGCAAAGAGCAATATTAAATTAATTCTTCTAATTAATCCTCTTTTAATGTGCATGAATTTTGTGCACCAGGCCACTAGTGTTAAATAAGAGGGGTGAGAGTGGCATCCTTGTCTTGCTTCTGATCTTAGAAAAGCAGTTTTCAGCTTTTCACTGTTGGATATGTTAGCTGTGAATTTGTCACCTAAGGCCTATATTATGGTGAAGTATGTCCTTCTATATTCACTTTGTAGAGAGTTGTGTGTGTATGTGTTTTTTTTTAATCAGAAATGGATATTAAATTTTAATACTTTTTTTCTGCATCTAATTATAGAACCATGTGATTTTTATCCTTCATTTTTTTTGTGTGGTATATCACATTGATTTGTGGATATTGAGCCACCTTTGCACCTCTGGATTAGGTATATGATGTGTTTAATCTGATGTTGAAGTCAGTGTGCTAAGATTTTGTAAAGGATTTTTGCATCTGTGTTCATCAGGGATATTAGTCTATAATTTTCAGTTGCAGTGTCTTTGTCTGGTTCTAATATCAGAGTAATGGTAGCACTGTAGAATGAGTTTGGAAGCTTTCCCCACTCTTCAATTATTTTGGAATAGTTTGAGAAGGATAGGTATTAATTCTCAATTAATGGTTTGTAAAGCCATCTGGTGCTGGACTTTTGTTGGTTCTAAGTTTTTGATTACTGATACAATTTCTTACTAGTGATCAACCTGTTCAGATTTTCTTTCTTTTTTTTCCCTGATTCAGTCTTGGAAGATAATGTCTCTCAGAGTTTATCCATTTTTTTCTAAGTTGTCCAATTTGTTGGCATAGTGTTTTCTTTTTTTTCTTTTTTTTTTTTTAATATATTTTATTGATTTTTCACAGAGAGGAAGGGAAAGGGATAGAAAGCCAGAAACATCGATCAGCTGCCTCCTGCATGCCCCCCACTGGGGATGTGCCCACAACCAACGTACATGCCCTTGACTGGAATTGAACCTGGGACCTTTCAATCCCCAGGCCAATGCTCTATCCACTGAGCCAAACCAGTTTCAGCGGCATAGTGTTTTCTTATAATCCTTTGTGTTTCTTCAGTGCCAGTTGTCACTCCTCTTCTTTTATATCTGATTTTATTTATTTGGGCCCTCTTTTTTTTTAATATGTCTAAGAATTTATTGATTTTGTTTATCTTTTCAAAGAACTAGCTCTAGTCTTATTGATATGTATTTTCTATTGATTTTGTTTAGTCACTATTTAATTTATTTCTGCTTGATCTTTATTATTTCCTTTGGGCTTTATTTGTTTTTATTTTTCTGGTTCCTTTAGATATAAGTTTAGATTATTTATTTTATATTTTTCTTATTTCTTCAGGTAGGCCTGCATTGCTATGAATTTCCCTATTAGAACTGCTTTTACTATGTCCCCAAAATTTTAGAATATTGTATTTATTTTTATTTGTTTCAAGATATTTTTTTTATTTCCTCCTTGATTTCTTCATTAACCCATTGATTATTTAATAGCTCATTGTTTACCCTCTATTTATACTTTTTCTAGTTTTTTCTTGTAATTGATTCTAGTTATATACTCTTGTTATTAGAGAAAATGCTCCATAGGATTTCAATCTTCTTAAATTTCCTGAGGCTTCATTTGTTGCCATACTTGGACTATCTCTACTGCTGATTTTGGGGAAAATGTTATATAAATATCTATTAACTCTACCTGGTATAATGTGTCATTTCAGGCCATTCTTTTCTTGTTTATTTTCTGCCCAGATATTCTATCCAATGATAAAGTAGAGTTTTAAAGTCCCCTACTATTATTGTATTATTATCTATCTCTTCCTTTATGTCTGTTAATATTTACTTTGTGGTTTTTTGGTGCTCCTACATTGGGTGTGTAGATGTTGACAACTGTTATATCCTTTTGTTAGATTGATCTCTTCATCATTATATTAGAGCTCTGGTGCACAAAATTTGTGCACTGGGGGGTGGGTCCCTCAGCCTGGCCTACACCCACCCTCTCACAGTCCAGGAGCCCTCAGGGGATATCTGACTGCTGCAGAGGTGGGAGACACTCCCACCCCACAGCTGCACTTGCCAGTCATGAGCCTGGCTTCTGGCTGAGCAGCGCTCCCCCTGCTGGGAGTGCAATGACAACCAGGAGGCAGCTCCTGTAATAAGGATCTGCCCCCTTATGGTCAGTGCACATCATAATGACCGGTTGTTCTGGTTGTTTTGGTTATTCTGCCATAACAGTTGCTTAGGCTTTTATTATATAGACTAAAGGCCTAGTGCATGGAATTCGTGCACTGGAGTGGGAGGTCCCCTCAGCCCAGCCTTCCCCCTCTCACAGACTGGGAGCCCTTAGGGGATGTCCTACTGACAGTTTAGACCCGCTCTCCTTGGGGAGTGGGCCTAAGCAAAAGTCTGGCTTTCCTCTGAGAGAAGTGGCTGGGCTAATCAGGGGAAGGTACCAATCCTATCATCCCACTGCTGCTGCCACTGCCACAGCCGCTAAGTTGTTTTCATCAACTCGGACTCCAGTCCCTTCACCATGAAAAAATGACAACTTTCTTTAGGCATTTTCAAGATGTGTTTTTTATAGGCTATGATCTTTCTCTCTTTCTTTCTTTCTTGCTTTCTTTCTTTCTTTCCCTCTTTCTTTCTTCCTTCCTCCCTCCCTTCCTTCCTCCCTCCCTCCCT
>PVJN01042286.1:0-18323 GCA_004026805.1 Lasiurus borealis | reverse complement strand
GAGGGCCCTCGGCAGACCTGGCTGGCACCCTGGCCTTGGGCCTCCAGCCCCAGAACCAGGAGACACACGGATCTGCGGTTTGTCGGACCCCGGGCCTGCGGGGGTCGGTGACACGTGCGAGTGGATGGTAACACACGCCCCCTCCCAGCCAGAAAGTGCCGGATGGCTGTGGGCTCAGCCGCTCGGCTGCTTTTCCCTGCAGCTCGGAACCAGGTTCGAGACCCAGGCCCAGAAGTTCTGGGGGGTGGGGGGGGAGCAGTGAGAAAACACAGGGTGTCCAGGCCCGGCCAGGAGCAGGTCCGTGTGTGTGTGTGTGTGTGTGTGTGTGTGTGTGTGTGTGTGTGTGTGAAGCCTCTCCCGCCTCCGCTGCTGCTGGTAGGGGTTCGAGGGGTGGGCCTGGTGCTGCTCCCGCCCGCCCTGCCCTGCCGCCCCGGCCCCCGTGGCCCCCGGCCACGCCCCCGCCCCCGCGTACTTCTCTCGTCGGAAATGACCTGCACCAGCTCGTAGTGCTCCGGCTGCTCCTCATCCAGGTGGTGCTTGTCCATGGCCTTGCGGATGACGGCCGGGGCCTTGTCCTGGCTGGTCACCTGGATCGGGGCAGGGACAGGCCATCAGGGGGGGCGGCCAGGGACCACCCCTTACCGCGCACAGAGGCTCACAGCCTCTGGCCGGGCGCTCCGTCTGTGGGGGGCTCGCCACCTCCCCAGGGAGGCCTGGCCATGAGGGGTCTTTCCCAGTGGCTCCTACTCCCCATCTTCTCACCAGCCTGCCCCCTCCTCCCACACTTCCTGGGAGACCACCTGTCCCCGCCCCCCACAACAGTGTCCGTGAGCTGGGGCCAGCCAACCCTGGAGGCGGAGCCCCAGCCCGCCCAGCGTGGACGCTGCGCCCTGGTCAGCACAGGCCAGGCCACTCCTGCTGTGGCCGCCCCAAGGGCCAGCGTGCCGTGGCCGCAGACATAAGGTCGTCCAGGCGACTGTGGCACGGGGCCCCCTACCCAGTGGTGGGGTGCAGCGGGGACCCCCGCAGGTCAGTCCCACTGGCATGATCTCGACCTTCGAATGCCATGCAGTGTCTGCTCGCTGCCCTCCCCACCTCCCCACCCCTGGCCACCTGCTGGCACCAGCCCGTGCCCCCAAGACAGTCACAGGTCTCTCTGCCCGCCTCTGCTCCAACCTCCAGTGACTCCCAGCTCCCGCTGACACTTCCCTGACCTGCTAATCCTGAGCCCTGCTCCTTTACCAACCCCTGGGGACCACCCCCCCACTCCTTGGGACACTGCCCGGTGCTCCCCGAGACCAGTTCCCTGGCTGCGATCGGATGTCTGCCGCCCGCATCCGATCGCCGAGCCCGGCTTCTTCACCGGGTCCCCCCCTGACCCGCCGGAAGGAGGGCGGGACGGACAGGCCCCATCCAGCCCGGGCTGCCTGGCCGAGGCGGGCAGGGGCACGGGCGCCCGCTCACCAGGACGCTCTTGTACATGTTGCCGTTGTCCACGTCCAGGCTGACCCGGATGATGCAGCGGTCGCCCACCTGCTGGTTGTAGAGCGGCAGCGAGGCGCCGTAGCTGCTGACCCCCGAGACGGAGCGCTTGTGGGTGCGGGCGCTGGCCACGGGCGTGGTGGAGGCCGAGGAGGACGAGGCGCTGCTGGACGCCGAGCTGATGCCCGAGGTCTCCGGGGACGACTGGGAGGCCGACTCCCAGAACTGTGGGGGCGCCCGGTCAGCCGCGGCCCTGGGCCCTGAGGGCGCCCCACCCCCTACCCCCTCCGGGCTGGGGGCCGGGAGGGGCTTCCTGGCTCCCTTTTGTGGATGAGGCGGGAAGGAGGAGGTGGCGGGGGGGTGGACACTGGGACCCGGGAGGGAGGGGCTGCGGAGGGCTGCGGGCACCATCACCTTCTTCTCCTGGCCGTCGGGCGACTCCGGGACGAAGCTCATGGCGATCTCCTCCACGTCGGAGCTGGAGGAGCCGGCCGAGTGGACGCTGAGCGCGTCGGCCAGGTCGCCGCTGCCCAGGTAGGGGCTGCACCGGAGCTGGTCGCAGGACTTGGAGTGTGAGCTGCCGCTGGCGCTCAGCTCCGTGCTGGGGGCCTGGCGGCTGCAGGGAGGGCGGGGTTGCTTGGGGGAGGCCTCCCCTGGGACACATCCCATCCCCGTCCCCCCCCCTCTGCCCCCCACACTGCTCCAGGCATCCCATGAGCCCCGTTCCAGAGCAGGACACGGAGGCCCGAGAGGTGGGGTGCCTTCCCTGGCCCCAGGGCTGGTCAGGGCGGAGCAGGGACCTCAGTTCCAGCTGCCCGCCTCCTGCTCCCCACAGGAGGCCCCCCTAAACCCCCCACCCCCGGCTGGCGACACCCACTCGCTCCAGCGCTTGACGATGGCCGTGCTCTTCCGGGCCTTCAGGGTGTTGCTGGCCGACTCGGAGGGGGGCTCCAGCTCACAGGACAGGCTGTAGCTGCGGGCGGGGGGGCAGCTGTGAGCTCCTGGCAGGTGCTGGTGGCCGGAAGGGGGGGGGGCGCCCAGGGGCACCTCGCCAGGAGCCGGCGACGCCCCGCCCGCCGCCCGCCTCACCTCTCGGCCTCGCTGAGCCGCCCCACGGCGCGGAACCAGGCGCCGAACCGCCGGGCCGGCTCGATGCTGTAGTTGTTGCAGGCGGATTGCAGCAGCTTGATCTGGGCGATCACCTCGAATTCCTGGGGCCAGAGCGCGGGGCGGGGCGGGGCGGGGCGGGGAGGGCCTGAGCGGGGGCGGGGTCACCGCCTCGTCTCGGCCCCCACCCGGGCCTGACCCAACCACCCTCAGCCCCTGGGTTCCCACAGCCCCCCCTTGCCCCCCGGGACACTATCCTGGATTCTCACACCCGCTCCCCACACCCCGCCTCTGCGGGAGGCTCTCCCTCCGGGATCCAGCTCTCCCCGTGGAGACGGCAGGAAGTGGGGAGCCAGAGGGTGTCTGACTCCCAGCCACCCCCAAAGTGAGGGCCGTGGCGACTCACCTTCCTCCTCTTCTCGAAGTTGATCAGTCGCCCCTGGAAGGCAGACAGCCCACGCCCATCAGAACACAGCCCCACGCCCCTAACCAGCCCGCACCCCCCATTCTCAGGCTGCACTACCGACAGCGAACACTAGGGGGCAGGGCATGCACACAAGCTGGGACCTGGGCTGGGTCCCGGGAACTGGGCGCTGCGGGGAGACCTCCTGACTCAGCCCTCGGAGGACAGATGCGGGGACTGCACCCTCTGCCACGTGCCTGACCCTGGAGGGTGCGGCCTCGCTGGCCCAGGGGCACGGCTGGCTGCCCTCTCCCGGCAGCTCCGAGCCCACAGCCAGATGGCGAGCCGGGTGCCCACTGGTTAAGGGAGGCAGTTGCCCGGACACACAGGGGCCAGGGGCCGGAGCTCAGGGCTGGCCGCGGGGCGCTCTCTCCTCTGAGGGGCGCTGTCTCCTCGGGCGTAGCTGTCTCCTCGGGCGTCGGGGCCCGCCCCGCCCCGCCCCCGGCTCACTCACATACAGGTAGTCCTTCATGGCCGTGTCCAGCATCACCAGGTCCGTGAGGAAGGTGCCCAGGTAGGGGATGGTGCCCTGGATGACTCCCTGTGGGAGCGAGGTGCGAGGGGATAATGGGGTCCCCGCCCGCCCCTGGGAGCCCCTCGGCCTCGGCCCCAACCCCGGGCTCCCACTCGGTGAGCAGCCTGGGGTCTCTGAGGTGCTCATCCCCGCCCCCTAGTGCCCACGGAGCCCAAGCCCTCAGGTGGCCTTGCAGGCCTGGCCTTTGGCAAAGCCCCAAGAAGAGCGGGTCTCTGACCCTTCGCACCCCAATCCCCCCCCCCAGCCTCACTCTCAGGCCTGGCTCCGGTGGCGGCAGCTGGTGAGGGCACAGCGGCCCTGCCAGGGCAGGTCTGAGGGGCACGTCAGGCCCGGGGCAGCGGGAGGGGGACGCGGGGGCCAGCCTGCCCTCCGGGGCGGGGGCACACTCACCGTCTCCTTCGGCCGCTTCTGGGCTCTCTTGGGGTTCATCTCCAGGGTGGCAAACTTGGAGGTGCCCTCCTGCCAGGGGTCGTCAACCTGGGGTCAGCCAGGCCTTCTTCCCTTTGCCCTCCGCCCCCTCCCATGCACCCAGATCTGCCCAGTCCTTCGGACCCACGCCTGGGCAGCCCCTGGGGGAGCTGTCGCCGGGGCAGGCGCGGGCCCTCCCCTGGGAAGGGAGCTCAGACAGAGGGGGCGGCCAGGGCCTGCCCAGCGGACAGGCTGGACCGAACCCCGCCAGGCCCCTCACCCCCCCTGCCTTGAAAAGCCTCCCCGCTCCCAGGCCATCCCCTTCCCCGGCCTCCTGTCCCTGGAACTGCCCGCACCTGCTCACGGCCCCAAGAGGTTCCTGCTCCCCTCCACACACACCCACCCCCCAGGTCCAGAGTCTGCCAAGAGCCTCCGTCCGCTGTGGCCCCGCCCCCCTCACCTTGACGAGAAGCTCCCGGCTCAGCGAGTAGTTGTTCTCATCCGAGAAGATCTCCGAGAGCTTCTGGAAGACCCGCATGCTGTCCCTGCGTGGGGTGGGGGGAGGGTGTGAGCACGGATCCCCTTTCTCGGGGAGCCCACAGGCCCGAGCTGCCGGACGGACGCTGGTCCCACAGTCCTCAGGGCTCTCTGGGGGTCCCCCTTCCTGCTATCTGGGTCCCATTCCCAGTTCTGCGGGGTGGATCTGTGGGGACCAGTTTTTTTGTTTGATTGTTTTTAATATATTTTATTGATTTTTACAGAGAGGAAGGGTGAGGGTTAGAGAGTCAGAAACATCGATGAGAGAGAGAGACATCGATCAGCTGCCTCCTGCACACCTCCTACTGGGGACATGCCCGCCACCAGGATACATGTCCTTGACCGGAATCGAACCTGGGACCCTTCCGTCCGCAGGCCGACGCTCTATCCACTGAGCCACACCGGTTTCGGCTGGGACCAGTTTCTGACTGTGTGTGGCTCAGCCCAGGGCCTGACAGATGGGGAAATTGAGTCCTGGGGCCGGACGGCTGGCCTAAGGCCAGCGGACACTTCGAGACCCCTCCCCCGGCCCCCCATGGGCCCCGCCCCCGAGGCCGCCCACCTGGACACCTCCTCCCACGTCTTCTTCAGCCGGTGGATGGAGTTGCTCTGCAGGGCGGAGAGGATGGCGTAGAGGGAGGAGAAGTTCTTGAGGACCCGGCACTCCTGGGGGGCGGGGAGCAGCAGCGTGAGGGGGGCTGGCACCTCCCCTTCCGGGGGAGATGCCGGGAAGCCCCACCTCCCAGGGCACCTGCGCCCCGGGAAGATCGCTGGGGGGTCTGAGCGCCACCCGGGAAGGAACTAAGGAGGAAGTGAGCCGGCGGGGGAGAGGGAGAGGCTCGGGGGGAGACAAGTCAAGGTCATCGAGGCCCTGAAACAGAAGGGCTAGGCCGCAGCCCACAGCCCACAGCCCACAGCCCCGGGAGGGGCGAAGGCAGCCAGGGGCGCCCCGTACCCTGGCCACCTCGATCCAGTGCTCCACCACGCGGGCCCGGGCCCGGGCCGAGGCGCTGCGGTCGCCCAGGCAGGTGGTGATGACACAGTTGGCCACGCTGTTGAACTGGCTGACGGTGGCCCGCACGGTGGGGGCCAGGTGCTCCTTGCCCTTCTTGTCCCGCTGGGACCAGATGGAGCCCAGGCAGTGGTAGGGCACCACCTTCTTGAACAGCTCCTGGGGGGAGGGGCGTGTCACTCGGCTCCGCCGCCCCCTCCCCCGGCACAGCACCCGTCCCCCCAGTCCCAGGCGGGGCCCCAGTCTGTGCTGGGGACCGGGAAGCGGAGTTCCCGCCCCTGTGGGCCAGGCACCCGAGGGACCCGGGATGAACCGCTGGCGGGGAGGGTGGCGTCTTCACCGGCCACCGCATTAACCGCGGGCACCACCCCCAGTGGCACAGGGGGGCCCTGAGCCCTCCCACCTGGGCCCCTCCCGGTCCCGATGCTCCTCCCTGTGGGTCCCCAGCTGGAGGTGTGGCCTCGGCTGCCCTGGGATCAGGACACCTCAGGTGCTGAGGCCTCCCCCACCACACAGCCAGGCTCCCCGATTTTCTCTCTTTTTTTTTTAAACATTTTTTTATATATTTTGATTTTTTACAGAGAGGAAGGGAGAGGGATAGAGAGTTAGAAACATCAGTGGGAGAGAAACATCGATCAGCTGCCTCCTGCACGCCCCCTACTGGGGATGTGCCCGTAACCAAGGTACGTGCCCCTGACTGGAATCGAACCTGGGACCTTTCAGTCCGCAGGCAGATGCTCTATCCACTGAGCCAAACCGGTTCCGGCCCAATTTTCCCTTGTTCCACTTCCTTTCACCCTCATTCACTCTGTGCAGAGGGGGCGGGGCGGCGTCCCAGCCCCACAGGCCGCAGGGAAATGGAGGCCTTAGGGGTCAGAAGCTTTCGGGGAGCTGGGGGTGGGGGTGGGGCCAGGGCACCAGCTCCGGCCCAGGGCATGCCGTGTGGGCAGCGCCGCTCACTCACCGCATCCATCAGGGTGAACTGCTCGGCCACCAGGTCAGGGGGAAAGGCCAGGAGGTGGGGCGGCTCCTCGCACAGCCCGTTCTCCGCCGCCGCCACCGGCGAGGGCCAGGAAGGCTCCGGGGCAGGAGCCGGCTCCAGCTCCAGAGCGTGCGACAGGGCCGCCTCCAGCTCGGGGGTGGCTGTCGGGGTGGGTCCCGGGGCGGTCTCCGGCTCTGGAGCCGGTTCCAGAGCGGGCTCAGGCTCTCCGGCCGGCTCCGGCTCCTGCTCTGACGCCAGCACTGGGCTGAGCACTAGAGCGGGCGCCAGGCTGGGCGCTGGAGCGGGCGATGGAGCAGGCACTGGAGAGGGCGCTGGAGCAGGCGCCATAGCTAGCAAGGGAGTGGGCACTGGAGCCGACGGAGCCGGCGATGGAGCCGGCAATGGAGCTGGCGATGAAGCGGGTGCTGGAGCAGGCACTGGAGCGGGCGCTAGAGCTGGCAAGGGAGTGGGCACTGGAGCCGGCGTTGGAGCCGGAGCTAGAGCTGGCGATAGAGCGGGCACTGGAGCCGGCTCCTGCTCTGAGGTTGGCACAGGACTAGGCGCTGGAGCTGGAGCTGGAGCGGGAGCTGGAGCTGCTGCTGGAGCTTCTGGCTCTGGCTCTGGCTCTGGCTCTAGCGCTGGAGCTGGCGAGAGAGCTGGGACAGGAGGAAAGTTCAGCCACGCGCCTGCTTTCCCGAGGCAGGAATCAGCCACGGCCCTCAGGAGAAGCCTCCGCCTGGACGTCCCCCCAGCCGCAGTC
Source organism: Lasiurus borealis (assembly GCA_004026805.1). Lineage (NCBI taxonomy): Eukaryota > Metazoa > Chordata > Mammalia > Chiroptera > Vespertilionidae > Lasiurus > Lasiurus borealis. The sequence continues at coordinate 11,037 of PVJN01042286.1, read as the reverse complement.
CCGGGGGTGGGCCGAGGCCCCCCTTTGCGCCTGGCCTGCCCCACGCCAGCCTCCGGAGGCCCCGCTGTGCCCAGCCCGGCCCCCGCCCCACGGCCCCCCTCTCCTCACCCTCCAGCTCCGCCTCGGCGGGCTCCGCGCTCTCCAGCTGCGCCAGGAGCAGGTGTGCTCGGCGCTCCAGGTCGGAGCCGGGCATGTTGAGCTGCACGTAGGCCACCAGCTGCCTGAGGCAGGGGAAGCCGGGCGGCTGGTTGAAGTCCTCCGAGTACTGGTCCAGCCAGGTGCCCAGGATGGAGGAGATGGCACTGGGCGGGGGGGGGGAGGAGGAGGAAGGGCAGCAGAGTCAGAGGCCTGGCTCCCCCTCCGGGCGGCCCTCCCAGGCCCCTGTGGGGGTGGACTCCGGGCCGTCCCTGCCCATGCAGAGGCCAGGATCCCCTCCCTGTCCATCTCCGGTGCCCCCACCGGACCTTCAGCTCCACGAAGCCAGGGGCAGGGGAGGGGGGCTGCCTGCTCTGTCCTGGCACAGCCTGGCACACAGGGGGGCTGCCTAACCAGGCAGGGGGGAGGGACCAGCAGAGTGTGCCCTGCCCCCCGTCACAGTCCTGGTGGCGCTGCCCATCCTCGGTGCCTAGTCTCCCCTCTAACACTGTCTGGAGGGTAACTGGAGCCGCTGCCCCGGCCCCACGCCCGGCTGGGCTGGGAGGACGAGGTGGGGCCGGTGGGGGCCGGGCGCTCCCACACCACCTGTCCTGGGCGCCGGACAGGGGCGGGGCCCAAGGGGCTGGGCGGACGGGCTGTGGGGAGGACGGTTCTCTCCGGGGGGCTGGCTCTGGGTCCCCACCTCCCTCTGCTCCCTGGGGTTTTGCCCACCCCCCAGCCTCACCCCCCCCCCAGTGTCCCCCCACAGTGACGGAGCCCTCCCCGGACCCCGGGCGCACTCACTTCCTCAGGTGGTCCTGCGGCCCGCCGTCCGCGTGGGCGTACGGGAGGATGCATCCGTATCTAGAGGAGGCCGTGAGGGCGTCACATCGACCGAACCTGCCGCGACGGCTGCGTTACCGGCCGCCCGCCCCCCCCGCTGGGCCGCAGCCCCGAGGGCAGGGGGTGGTCTGCGCTGTGCACCCAATTACCTTCCGTGCCCGGGAAAGGGTCCACGCCCAGGCGGGGCTGCACCTATGTGTGTGGGATGAAGGAATCCCCCCAACGGGCACCTCACAGGTATCCCAGTGGGCCTGGGCCCCCTCCCTGCCCCCAGGGCCCATGCGCTGACACTCGGGGAGGGGACCCCCCTGGATAGAAGCTGGAACCTCTACTCAAAGGAGCCGTTTCACCCCAGGGCACAGGGCGACGAGGCTCAAGGCGGAGCGCTGCCAAAGCTCTACGGTGTCCACATGAGCCAACGGAGGCTCAGAGAGGGCAAGGGGTTTTCCCGGAGACACACAGCAGCCGGGGGAGGGAAGAGGGGGCCGTGCTGGGAGGGCGGGCTCTCACCGCTTGAAGAGCAGGTCCAGCACCTGCTGGGTGGTGGTGAAGGCCCGGTAGGTGCACAGGAAGATGGTGACGTAGGAGAGGTCGCTGCCCTGGAAGGCGGGCACCAGGTGCTCCACCAGCTTCTCCAGCGTGCCCGCCTTCACCGTGCGCACCTTGCAGGTCTCGTACAGGCTCAGGGCCGCCTCGCTGTCACCCTGGCGTGGGCAGAGGCGGCCGTGTGGGCAGGGGCGGCGGCAGGGACCCCCAGGAGGGCGAGGGCCGGAGCGCGGGGACTGGTGGCAGGAGGTGGGGCGTGACGTCCCCCCAGAAAAAGGTTCTCGCGTTTAAAAGTCGATCTGAGCCCTGGCCGGCGTGGCTCAGCGGATAGAGCGCAGGCCGGCCTGAGGACTGAAAGGTCCCGGGTTCGACTGTGGTTAAGGGCACGTACTTTGGTGGTGGGCACCTCCCCAGTGTGGGGCATGCAGGAGGTGGCTGATCGATGTCTCTCTCATCGATGTTTCTCACTCTCTATCTCTCTCCCTTCCTCTGTGAAAAAATCAATAAAATATATTAAAAATAAAATAAAATAAAAAATAATAAAAGTTGATCTGACCCCTGGCCAGTGTGGCTCAGAGGATAGAGCGCCGGCCGGCCTGCGGACTGGAGGGTTCCGGGTTCGATTCCGGCCGAGGGCACCTGCCTGGGTTGCAGGCTCGATCCAACAGGAGGGGGCGTGCAGGAGGCAGCCAGCCGCTCCATGATTCTCTCTCATCATGGATGTTTCTCTCTCTCTCTTTCCCTTCCTCTCTGAAATCAGTACAAATATATTTAAAGAAATAAAAATAAAAATTGATCTGAGCTGAGACCGGTTTGGCTCAGTGGATATAGCGTCGGCTTGCGGACTGAAAAGTCCCGGATTCGATTCCGGTCGGGGGCATATACCTTGCTGGCGGGCACATCTCCACTGTGGGGTGTGCAGGAGGCGGCTGATCAATGTCTCTCTCTCATCGATGTTTCTGACTTTCTATTTCTCTCCTTTCCTCTCTGTGAAAAATCAATAAAATATGTTAAAAATAAAAAAGTTGATCTGAGGGGGTGAGGTCACCTGCTAGCTGAGCGAGGCCAGCCCCTCCCTGTGGTCCGAGCATCCCCCCACCCCTGGCAGCACAGCCCATTCCAGAGACAAGGAAGGGAGCGGCTGATCAGGGCAGGCAGGGCGGGCAGGGCACAGCAGGGCACCCAGGGCACTCGGCGCGCAGGGCGGTGCCAATGGCCACGGGAACTGACCGGGTCCCAGGCCCTGAGGGGCTGGGTCACCATGGTAACAGGCCTCCCTTCTGGAGTGCCTGCCTCGGCTCCTACCAGGAGGGGCCCCAGGCTGTGTTGGCTGAGAGACCAAATCACAAGCAAGTGCTGAGAGCAGCCAGCACGGCCCGTCCTTTTTGGGGTGAAAACAGCCCTTCCTACAAAGTGTGGGGATGTCAGGCTCGGAGGGGTGGCAGGACAGTGAGGGGACAGCGGGGAGCAGCCGCCAAAACAGGAAACTCAGGCCAGACGCACAAACACCCCGATCGCGCAGGGAGGGGCGGGAGGAAGTATCCTTTCCGACGTCGCACACACACATGTGCCAGCAGTGACTGCACCTGGCCGGGCCGGGCTGGGGCAGGGCAGGGCGGGGGGCAGCTGGACTGTGGGGCCCACGGGCAGGAGAGCCCTGGGAGAAAGTGGGTGCGGTCCCCGGCGGCCCAGCCCCTACACTCACCCCGATCCGGCGCTGGCCCTTGCCGGCCGCGTGGTGCACCTGCACCTTGCGCAGGGAGATGGAGTAGACGACCCCGTTGACCAGCTCCTCGCCGATCTCCTGCGTGGAGCTCTGCAAAGACAGCGGCGGGGGCGGACGGTCAGGGCCCTGCCGGCCACGCTGCAGGGGGCACCCAGGCACCCCGTTCCCCGGGGGAGCCCCCTCAGCGGCCACACACCCACCTCAGACCCACAGTGACCAGGAGGACAGCCCCCTCCGGCTCCGCCAGCCAGGAGCTGGGGGTGGCTAAGACCAGCTCACCCCTCCACAACCCTCTCCTGCCCAGGGGAACCCTCACAATAAGCACTGTTACTGGTCACCTCACAGGGGGGGGCCGTGGAGCTGGGAGAGGAGCCACCTGTCCGGGTCACGCTTTGACCTGGGACCCCACGGGCTCCAGCAGAGGCACCCGGGGGCCACGGCGACCCTCCCTCTGCCCCTCCCCCGCGCAGCCGGTCCCCAAACCCCAGCAGACCCCGCGGGACAGCGGCTCCCCCCGCCAGCCCGCTTCCTCCCCTGTCCGCTCATGCAGGGCCTCGTGCTCTCGGCGTCACGTGCGTGGGGACAGGGTGAGGGAGAGGGCAGTGCTGACGCTCAGGCTGCGGCTGGGGCTCTGAGGACCGGGAGCCGTGGGACCGGCGGGGCCAGGAAGCGGGTGCTGGGGCAGAGAGAAAGGCCCTGGCGTTCAGGGGCAGTGGCCCCTGCCACAGTCATCGGGCCTGGGCGAGGCCACTGAGTCACAGCCACCCTGGCCCGCACAGCCCCCTCCCGGCCGGCCCCGTCCAGGGGAGGAGAGTGCACGTGCAGGGGGGACGGGGCCCAGAAACCAAGACGCCCACCTCCGAGGGCTCGGAGCAGCCGGCCGGGCGGGAGGTGCCGTGGGCACAGGGCCATCCGTCGGCAGCTGGGACCGCACCGGGGTCACTGCCCCCGGCAGGGCGGGCGTGGGCCTCGGAGGCGGCCCCGGGCCAAGCGCTGACTCAGCGGGGCCACTGACCGCCCTGCCCTGACGCCCAGGCCCGCGGGGGGCTCCCGGCGGAAATCTGGCCCCGGCATCCTGTGCTCTCACCACCCGAGGTGCCGGCACCCCCGGGGTCGGGTTACGGGGAGGGCTCTGGGGGGCCACCCTCCGGAAGCCCGCTTCCTCTGACCCCAGGCCGCCCTCCCGCTCTGGGCATCGCACCAACGGGAGAGCCGGTGCGACTGCAGCCGCGGCCGCCTCCTCCGGGGAGGCAGCAGGGAGCCCAGGGCAGGCAGATGCGCCCCCACCGGCAGCTCCGCCCACACCCACACCCACACCCCGCCCGGCCCTGCCAGGGGGAGGGGAATTCCTCCTCCAGAAGCAGAAAAACAGAAACAGATGCGCATCCTTCCCCGCACCCCCTTCCCCGCCTGGGAGAGCCGCTGGGGGAGGGGCGGGAGAGGGAGAGGAGGACTGCAGGGGCCCGTTAGCCCGCCCCCTTTCCCCGACACACACACACAGCCGGGGCCTGGCTGCCCCCACCTCCCCTCCCAGTCCCAGCGGCTGCCTCCCACCCAGGCCGGTCCCCCTCCCGGGATTCCAGCCACCACGTCTGGCCCAGCGGGGAGCCGCGCCCGCGTCCGGCCAGTTTGGAGGCCGCGCAGGGCCTGCTGCCAGCGGGCGCTGGACCTGAACTCCTCCAGAGCCCGCGCGGCACCGGGCTGCCCGGGCCTCCCTCCGTCCCGGCCTGCCGGGCAGAGCGCGCCCTGGCCAGGCTACCCCGCGGGCAGGGCCAGGCTCTCGGGTCTAAATAGCGGCTCTGCCCCGCGCGCCGGGGGCCTTGCTGGCTGGGAGCAGCTGGCTGGCCCTGCCTGGGCATCATGTGATCCCGGAGCCCTTCCCCCAGCCCAGGGCCCCCTCTGCCAGCCGGTTGGGGGGCAGGGCGGGAGGCTGAGCTCACGGGCTGGGCGGGGGAGTCGCTGCCCCAGAGGAGCTAGCCCCGTCCTCCCTGTGGCCTCCAGACAGGGCACATCTCTGAGTGTGGGCACCACATAAGCCGTCTCCCGAGAGGCCGGCTCCTGGTCCCGGGCAGAGGTGGGCATCTGTTCCCTGCCCTCACCCCCTCTCCAGGGAAGGAAAGCAGCCGAAGCCCGGGCTTCCGCCCCCAGAACCCACACCTGACCCAGGGCCACCCTGTGGGCAGAGCGGGCTGCCCGGGCCAGAAGCAGCTCGGACAGCAGGCCCCGGGGGCACTGGCAGGGCTGGGAGCCTCCAGGAGGGGGGACGGCCTAGCAGACAGGTGTCCCGAGGGTCGGCATCCACGGGGCAGCACCGAGCCGGTGGAGGAGGCACTGTCACAAGGATTCTGTGTCCTCGGGGGTCAGAGCGCCCTGTCCCAGCCAAGCAGGCACCCCAGGGCCCGGGGACCCCCTCAGAGCTGTGCCTCCCAGCGCCTGGGTCCAGTGGAGTGAAGGATTGGGGGGCCCCCTGGGCCCTGGTGGGCAGAGGCCAGCAGAAGGAGCACCCAGAGTGTCCCACAGCCCCGAGCCCCTGGGTGGCACCTGCGAATGTGTCACCGGACCAGCCTTCTCGGAGCGGCGGGCCAGCTGGGTGCGGTCCCCGGTGATTGCAGGCCACGCCCAAATGCCTCCAGGTAAAAGAGGGGTTCGCCAGGGCTTCCGTGCGCACTGGGTCCCCGCTGCGAGCCGCTGCTTGGGTCCACCCAGTCACCAAGGCCACCTGAGGCCCTGACCAGCCGCCCACCAGCCCCAGCAGCCCCCCCAGGTGCAGGAGGCCTCTGTCCCGAGCCCAGCAGACCCCAGAGCACGGTCCCGCCTGAAAGGGCTCTGACTCACGGCTCTGCCGAGCTCCACCCTCGGCCTCAGTGAGCCCGCCTGGGAAATGGGGAGAGGGGCCGCTCTCTAACAGGTTCACGGCAGCGGCCATGAGGCTCGGGGCCCGGACCGGCGCCTGGCACACAGAAGCACCCGGGAAGGGGGGCCTGCTGCGGCTGTGGACGGCTGGCATGCACCCAGGCCCCCCTCCGTCCCAGCTGAGGCTGAAACCCTCCCAGGGAACCTGGGGGAGACCTGCCAGAGGCTCCGGAAACCCCAAGGGGGGCACAGAGTCCCCCAGAACGCCGGAGGCTTTGGCTTGAAAGCGGGAGCTCCCACGTGAGACAGATCAAGAGGGACCCCGGGAATCGGGGGGACCGAGCCACAGTCTTCTGTTGCCAGGAAACCCAGGCACCCCCTTACGCAGAGCGGGAGACCGAGGCCGGGAGGAGGACCGAGCAGACAGGGCCCCGGCTCAGGACTGAGGTCCAGGATTGTTCAAGTCCAAGTCCTGGCTCTTTTTCTCTAGACCAGCGGTTCTCAACCTTCCTAAGGCCTCGGCCCTTTAAGACAGCTCCTCATGGGGTGGTGACCCCCAACCATAAAATTATTTCCGTGGCTACTTCATCACTGTCATTTCGCTACTGTGATGAACTGTCATGTAAATATCTGATAGGCAGGATGCATTTTCCTTGTTACAAATGGAACATCATGAAAGCATAGGGATGAATCACAAAAACAATATGTAATTATATATTGTGAAATATTTACTTCTAATGACAAATAAATGAAATTTTGTCCTGAATTGTGGTGTAGCATGGGTAACAGTCTTCCTAGGACAACAGTAAACTACATGGCTACACTTTGCTGCACCGAGGAGCGGTGTGTTGGTTCCTAAGACCATGGGAAATAGGTGTTTTCCGTTGGTCTTAGGCGACCCCTGTGTTGAGAACCGCTGCCCTAGACCATCAGCCCCGGGCCGGGAGGACGAGGATGCCGCTCACGCAGGACCCTGCCAGGGCCGGCACAGAGCCCCACGGCACAGGTGGCCCGGAGAGCACTCCAGGTCAGCCCCGGCGGGAGACCCCTCAGGGTGTCCGGATTCCAGGGGGGCAGCCTCAAAGCTCAGTGGTTCCAGGAACTGGAGTTTGGGGCTGTGCTGAGCCCCCAACGAGGCTGACCCATCCCCCCAAGAACCCTCCCACCGGCCTGAGCCCCGCTCTTTAAATGTGCTCCGTGGGGAAGAGAGACCCGACCTTCCGGCTGGCCCCGCCCACTCCCATCCTCCCTCCTGGCCATCCTGATGTTGGGGCCAGTGGTCCCCGGGGGCCAGGCTGCTGACGGCTAGGAGGAGGAGGGGGGCCTGGCCCCTGAGGTGCAGGGTGGGGCGGGCTGCAGGTCCAGTCCCCACAGTGACAGCCCAGACCAGCGTCTGGCACACGCACTCTTCCTGGGTGCAGGCCCCCGGCACACGCGTCCCATTTAACCCCCCGCACCCTCCCTGGATGGGTAAGGAGCGGGCGGGGACTCGGCCAGGCCGGGAGCCGGAAGGAGCAGCCGGGGCAGGGACCTGAACCCCGGCCCGTGCCTCTCCTGTCCTGCGGCGACACGACCCAGGCCACGTTCCCCTGGTGGCGCCGCGGTGGCCGCCTAGCACAGCGTCTGGCCCCGGTCACACGGACGCCGGAAAGAGACCAGCGACGGGAAGGACTTCCTGGGGTCTCCCAGCCAGTGGGGGGTGCAGGCCAGGGCACCCTCACCTCTGTCTGAGGGGACGTCCAGGGGCCCCCCCTCCCCAGGCTCCAGCTTCAGCTACAAGGACGGCCCCTGGAGCCTGGGCAGGACACACACGGGGCAGCCCTGCCTCTCAGCTCTGACGCCCACCGTGCCAGGCGCTGCGGGATCTGTCTGTCAGGCCGCCTGCCTCGCACGTTCCTCCCCAGAACCTCACGGAGGAGCCGGCACAGGCCCATTTTACAGGAAGGGAAACCGAGGCTCAGGGTGCAGGAGCAGTCAGGCTGCAGGCCCAGCCAGCTCTCCAGCATTGCTCTCCCCGCCCCCTACCCTCCCCCCACTCTGACCCATGCCCCTCCTTCTACAGCAGCGGTTCTCAACCTGTGGGTCGCGACCCCTTTGGGGTTCAAACGACCTTTTTTCACAGGGATCACCTAAGACCATTGGAAAATGCAGATACTTGCATCACGATGCATCACAGTAGCAAAATTTCATGGTTGGGCCAAACCGGTTTGGCTCAGTGCATAGAGCGTCTGTCTGCAGACTGAAGGGTCCCAGGTTCGATTCTGGTCAAGGGCATGTACCTTGGTTGCGGGCACATCCCCAGTGGGTGGTATGCAGGAGGCAGCTCATCGATGTCTCTCTCATCGATGTTTCCAACTCTCTGTCCCTCTCCCTTCCTCTCTGTAAAGAAATCAATAAAATATATATTTAAAAAAAAAAATTTCATGGTTGGGGGTCACCACCCCATGAGGAACTGGATGCAAGGGTCGCGGCCTCAGGAAGGTTGAGAACCACTGCACTAGAAAACAGCATTAGCCCGAACTGAGCAGCGGCCCACCTTCAGGGGGAAGCGCCAGAGCCACCACCCACAGCCGGATCCCCCCACCAGAGCCCTGTGCTGGGTGCTCCCGCGCTGACCACCCAGCCACCTGGCTCTCGCCCGCTCACTCCTGGCCTGGCCGCTTCCAGCTCTCGGCCGCAGGTGTCCACTCTCAGGTCCTCGGAAGTGGATCGAGAGTCGCTTCCCTGGGTGTCTGGGAGCACAGCGTATCTGGGCCTGCGCGGCTGGAGACCCACGCCCGGGACAGGGGCCACAGAGCCACGCCAAGGGAGCATGGGGGCCACCAGCCAGCGGCCCCCGAAACCGCCCCGCTGGCTCCATCAGGGGCCACGGAGGGCCGGCGCTAGATGGATTCCAACGAGAACAGGGCCTGCTGGGAACGTCCAATTCCCAGGCGGTCCCGCTGCCCCCTGGGCTGACCGCACCCCCACCCCCACCCACTCCGGGCCTTCCCTGAGCATCGCCCGCACAGACAGCCCAGCCAGAGCCAGCCCGCCGGGCACCTGCCCTTCTGCAGCCCCTGAGAGCAGGGCAAGAGGGAACCGAGGGCCTGCGGGGTCCCTGCCGGTGGCAGGCAGACACCCAGGCACAGGCCCCTTAGGCCAGTGGTCGGCAAACCGCGGCTCGCGAGCCACAGGCGGCTCTTTGGCCCTTGGAGTGTTCTAAGGCCACTTCTTCAAAATAGACTCATCCAGGCCCAAAACCGACTTTTGCGCATGAGCCACGAAGTTTCATCCGCACTGTAGGTGCCCGGCCACACGTGGTGTTTTGTGGGAGAGCCACACTCCAGGGGCCAAAGAGCTGCATGTGCCATGGTTTGCCAACCACTGCCTTGGGCCATGCCTCCGAGGCCTCCAGGGTTAAGGCCCTGGGGTCTACAGGAAGCTCTGCCCACAATGTGGTCAGGAGGCCAGATGACTCTGAGGAGGCAGGGAGGTGGACGGAGACCCTGTGTATCTTCTACCCCAAGAACAGAGAAGCACCCCCACACTTCCATCCCACCCACAGCCTCCCTCAGGCCTGGCAGGCCCACCGCCTGGGTCAGAAGCCTGCCTCCGCCACTTGCCCGCTTAGAGAGGCTGTGCAATCTAATTAGCCTCTAGCGCCTCTGTTGTTCCTTCTGCTAAATGGGCTACTGACAGTCCCGAACGCAGAGGACACCATGCATGGAATGACTCAGCATTAGACCTCCCCCAGAATTCTGGCCCCTCTACGCTGTTATTTTATTTATTTTTTTTAAAATGTATTTTATTGATGTTTTACAGAGAGGAAGGGAGAGGGACAGAGATAGAAACATGGATCAGCTGCCTCCTGCATACCCCCTGCTGGGGATGTGCCTGCAAGCAAGTTACATGCCCTTGACCGGAATCAAACCCGGGACCGTTGAGCCCGCAGGCCGATGCTCTATCCACTGAGCCAAACAGGTGAGGGCCTATGCGCTGTTATTGTAAACCTGGGGGGGGGGGTGCTTGCTGAGGGCTTGCATCTTCCTGGAAGCCGCCCCCGTTCCCCCAGCGTGCTCTGGCCACAGCACTGGCCTTCCTCTGACCTCGAAGCATCCCTGCCCCCCCTCACTGGGCCACCATGCCTTTAGGGCTGCCTGGGCCTGGTTCCATCTTCCCACGGCTCCAGCAGGTCTACCTCCTCGTGAACTTGGCATTGCCTCGCTGGCGAGCCGTCTCTGACCCCTCCGGTCCTGAGTGCACACAGTAGGTACAGTGGTACCTCCAGATACGAGTGCCCTAACATACGAGATTTTTGAGATACGAGCCGTCGAGCGAGCGATTTTTGCTTTGAAATACGAGCAACATTTGAGATGGGAGTCATCGAGGGGATCGGTCGGCTGCACACGACCCACCAGTTTACCGCGACGCGAGCGTCTCATCGTTTCCCACGCCTCAAGGCTACGGAACGAATTAAACTCGTATCTCGAGGTACCACTGTATATCCAAGAGAACCCAGCCCAGGTTCCAGTCCCGGCTACGGCCTTCCTGGCTGTGCGTGCGTTCGTCTAGCTCGGGGGCTCTGGCCCGCTAGACAGTGGGGCCGGCACCTGCCTGCAGGGCTGGATGGGGAGGTGGCGCCTGCATCCGGGAAGGACCGCCGGCCAGAGAGCTGCCTGGCTGAGGCAGGGCCCGCCCGGACACGGGGCCGGTGACCTCCCGGGCGCACAGGCCCGCACAGGCGGAGCTGGGCCGGCGGTGGCTTGGCGGAGAACCAGAACGCCGAGGGAGCACTTGCCCAGATGTGCGGGGACATCTGGCAGCCGGCGAGGGAAGGACTGGGTGGGGGCGGCCGGTGGTGGGGAAAGGGGGGGCCGGGGGAAGGAAGGCAGAAACTGCCCGGGGGTTTCCAGAGCAGACAGGGACCCCAGCAGGGCTGCTTCAGCGCTGGC
>PVJN01042285.1:0-18323 GCA_004026805.1 Lasiurus borealis | reverse complement strand
CCCCGCCCCTGCGCGCCTGCCGCCCCGCTCCACAGGGAGCGCCCCGGGGGCTGCCCGAGCCCCCTTCCCGGCCGCCTCCTTCCTCCCGCCTCCCGGCGCCCCCGCCCCGCCCGGCCCGCCCCGTCCCCGGAGCCCCTCCCCGCCTTCCCCGCCCGGCGCGGCCCCGCTGCTCCCCCACTTCCCGGTCCCGGCGGCCGGGCGGCGGCTCCCGCCTGCTCCCCTCACTGCCGGCCTCCGCGCCCGGCCCTCCCGCTCCTCCGCTGCGCGAACCTGGCGGCCACGTAAGTCCCAGCGCGGGGCGGGCGTTGGCGGGCACTCGTCTCCGGGGTCCTGAGCGCGGGCGGGGGTCCCCGCGGGCGGGCGGCACGCGGAGCGGCTCCCGGGGCGCCGGGCGGAGACACGGAGTGCGGGGCGCGGGGAGAGGCCGGGGCGGGACGGTGCCGCCCGGCCGCGGCCCCCCAGCCCCGCGTGCAAAAGGAGGGGCGGTCGGCAGTCCACTTGGGCTGTGAACACCGGGAGGAACGCGGCCCCGCGCCCGCGGGCGGTGCATTGTGGGAAATGCCTCAGTGGTCCGCCTTTCACCTTCAGCTGGGGGACCCGGCTGCTCGGTTTCCCGCGCTAAGGACGGAGCCGGCCACAGGTGGTCCCGCTGAAACAGCGGTTCTCAACCTTCCTAGTGCCGCGACCCTTTAATAGAATTCCTCATGGGGTGGTGACCCCCAACCATAAAATTATTTCCGTGGCTACTTCATCACTGTCATTTTGCTACTGTCATGAACTGTAATGTAAATATCTGATAGGCAGGATGTATTTTCGTTGTTACAAATGGAACATCATTAAAGCATAGGGATTCATCACAAAAACAATATGTAATTGTATATTGTGAAATATTTATTTCTAATGACAAATAAGTGAAATTTTGTCTTGAATCGTGGTGTAGCATGGGCAACAGTCTTCATATGACAACAGTAAACTACATGGCTACATTTTGCTACACCGAGGAGCGGTGTGTTGGTTCCTAAGACCCTGGGAAATAGGTGTTTTCCGCTGGTCTTAGGCGACCCCTGTGAAAGGGTCGTTCGACCCCCAGGTTGAGAACCACTGCACTGAAAGGACACCTAAGACGGACCTACCATGTCCAGGGAGCCATAATCTACCCACCGTGGGGTTTAGGAGCGCACAGGGTGGACCCGCCCCGCCCCCGGGGGTAGATGCTATCAGGGACCCTGGACCAGAGCCAGGCTCCCACCGCATTGGCAGGGCAGATCCGAAAGGCGGATGGCAAGTAGCAGCTGAGACCCAGGAGAAGCGCGGACTGGCAGAGGGTGCGAGGAGTGGGGTTTCCTTTGGTGGGAAGGAGAGAAAGAAGCTCAAGCTTTGGAGCCCATCTAATGTCGGTCACATGTAGCGAGTTATCTGACCCGGAGCCCCCGTTTTCTTACCTGAACTGGGGTGTGGGGGGGTAACATTGTAGCTGTCTTGGCGCTTCTGTAGTTCAGTGAGAAACTGTATCAAATGACGGGGCAGGTGCACATGGCGGCGCTGTCTCCGGCACAGCTGTGGTGGCTTGAGTTTGGCGATTAGTTAGTCCAGCCAGCAGAGGGCAAGTATTTGTCCAAAGTTTATCTCACTCCAGACCAGCGGTTCTCAACCTGTGGGTCGCAACCCTTTTGGGGGTCGAACGATCCTTTCTCAGGGGTCGCCTAAGACCATTGGAAAATGCAGATATTTACATCACGATGCATCACAGTAGCAAAATTTCATGGTTGGGGGTCACCACCCCGTGAGGAACTGTATGCAAGGGTCGCGGCCTTAGGAAGGTTGAGAACCACTGCTCCAGACACTCTTCCCCTGCTCGCCTCCTCCCTGCCCAGAGCAGGACCCTGGGTGCTTTGAGGTGTGGACCCCCAGGCTGCTTCCACCAGAGGGCTTGTAATGGCTCTGGCATACAGTTTTACTCCAGGTGTTAGGAATGAATTTCTTAAAAAAAAAACAAAAACATTTTATTGATTTTTTACAGAGAGGAAAAGAGAGGAATAGAGAGTTAGAAACATCCATTAGTTGCCTCCCGCACGCCCCTTACTGGGGACATGCCCGCAACCAAGGTACATGCCCCTGACTGGAATCGAACCTGCGACCTTTCAGTCCCCAGGCCCATGCTCTATCCACTGAGCCACACCGGTTTTGGCAGGAATGAATTTTTGATGCAAGAAACTGGCCCTTCCTCTGAGACTTCCTCCACCCCGTTACCACCTATATCGATAAAATGGGCCCCCAGGAAAGGGGGTCTCTGAATTGCTGGCCAAATCCTTAGGCCACACGGAGGCTGTTGGTGTTCTGCTCCCGACTCTGGGCCGAGGAACAGTGAATTCTTGGGAGACAAAAACCAGTCAGAACTTGGGGAGGAGGGGACCCACATCCTACAATTGTCAGTGACGGCATTCCAACTGAGCATTTCACCCTGGCGTCCACTCCGTGGGTCAGCCAGGGTCACTTGGATAGTAACAGCGGCACTGTGAAGGCATTCGAAATACAAACAGTGACATCGTAGAGGTGTAAGGTCCAGTGATTTTACAGTATACGTGCAATCACGATTTTCAATGGAAGAAGAGGATCAAATTCTTGTCTCTGTTTATCCAATTATATTGAGCTCAATATTTCTTCCAAATCTAAGATATAAGCCTGGGATTTGAGGTTTAAGTTGCCAGTTTCCTTATGATTTTTCTTTTTGGGGGGACTTTAGGCAAGGTGGAATTAGAAAAACTAAAACTTTTATCTGTACTAAACTTTCGTCAGGCAGAAGCCATACGTGTTTTGCAGGTTTCTGAAAGTCCTGTTTCCTTTTATTTCAGTTGTGTCTCATACCAAGGGCCTCCTCTCATCCACACGCAGAGTCCGCACTGGTTTGGAGGAAAACTCTATGGCACCTCAAATGCTCACTGAGGGCACGTGTTTTCCCCAGACCTGACTCTTGTACTGAGAAGTGAGTGGTCATGGCATTTCCAATAATTTCACCCGGTGCTCGGAAGCAGGACTTCCTGGCTTGAATTCTCACTCCGGTGTTTCAGCCAGGACTGTGGTTCGAGATTACAGTGCAGAGTCTGCCAAGGCAAACTTGCTGCCACCCCCTCCCTTTGCCCCCCTTCACACGTGTGAACCGACTGGTTATGGTATTAGGCTCCCAGACCCAGTTCGCCTTCTTATGGAAAATATGTTTTTTCCTCTCTATTCTCGTCTAGGATTGAGGTGCAACTTTAAAATAAAAATAATTATTTAAAAGTCTTGCTAAGACGGGCAAACAGAAAGGTCTGTTTTACCTCCCATCACCCACCTTAGCAATGGCACCCACCAGCACACGCATGTCAGCGAGGGTTTTTTCTTCAGGGGCCGCAGGTCGCCGTGTGACGCGTGACTCCCGCTTGCTCGGGTAGACAGAGTCTGGGGGGAAAGGGGGACCAGTGAGAGGGTGGGACCGCTCGGCCAGGCCTCATTGGTGATGCGTTCATCCCTGCAGGGGCCGCGCGGAGAGGAGGCAGGGGCCCTGGGTCCCGGGTGCCCTCCGCCCGGAAGACACGGGCAGCCAGGATGGGCCTGGGACCCGGAGCCGCCGGCTGCTCTGACCGCGGAGGAGCGGGGCGGCGGTGAGATGGACGCGGCCCCGGCGCGGCCTCTGCCCGCCTCCCACCTCAGGCTGCTGAAGACCCACCGGGAGCTGCTGGTCACGCACATCCGCAACACGCAGTGCCTGCTGGACAACCTGCTGCAGAGCGGCTACTTCACGGCCGAAGACGCGGAGATCGTGGGCGCCTGCCCCACGCAGCCCGACAAGGTGCGGGGGGCATGGGGGGCGGGGGCGTGGCCTGGGCGGGGTGCCAAGTGCGTGGGGCAGAATTTGCCACCGCAGCCATTTCCAGCACGTAAAGCCTCGCGGGATGGGCTTGTTCCACAGTTGCATGTTGTACCTCTGTGTTCATGTCGCGTGCAGCCGCTCACCCCTCTCATGGTACGACTTGCATGGGGGTCTACTGTCCCCTTGCTGGGTGGCCCGGTGCCCACATATGCCAAAGGGGTGACTTTCTCCCCCGAGACTCATTCCTAGGAGCAGCAGTGTTGGTTTGAGAGAGAAAAGGGGCCAAAACCAGTGTGGCTCAGTGGATAGAGCGTCGGCCTGCGGACTGAAAGGTCCCAGGTTCGAGTCCTGTCAAGGGCATGTACCTTGGTTGCAGGCACACCTCCAGTGGGGGGCGTACAGGGGGCAACTGACAGATGTCTCTGTCTCATCAATGCTTCTAACTCTCTATCCCTCTCACTTCCTCTCTGTAAAAAATAAAATATATTTTTTTAAAAAAGAGAGAAAAGGGGACACGGAGCACATTCCGGAGGCGGGCACCATGCTAGCTGGGAGTCTGACCTCACCTTCAGGCCCACGGGCGCCTCATGGTTTTGTAGAGTGGCTCTCTCTCCAGCTGAGGGGCCCAGTCCGCAGATTCTAGTCCTGGGATGCATAGCGTCTCCGCTGGCTGGCTGGCTGGCCAAGCCCGGGCTGGCCTAAGAGCTGGGGGTCTGTGGAGCAGGAGCGCACCCCCCGGGCCACGCTCACGCCCTTGCTTGTGCCGCCGCAGGTCCGCAAGCTTCTGGACCTGGTGCAGAGCAAGGGCGACGAGGTGGCCGAGTTCCTCCTGCACGTGCTGCAGCAGCTGGCGGACGCGTTCGTGGACCTGAGGCCCTGGCTGCTGGAGGTGGGCTTCTCCCCGTCCCCGCGCGTTCAGAGCCAGACTGTCGTCAACACTGACCCAGGTACGAGGCAGCTGGGGCTGGGGTGGGTGTGGGGAGGTACGGAGGGGGTGAGAGCGGGGGGCGTGGACTGCAGACACCAGGCACGCAGCCCCGGGTTTGGAAAGGCCGCAGGGAGGAGGCTCAAGAGGACAGGGAGCTGGCCCGCCACGGCCAGCCCTGCCTTCCTGCCGGTGCTGTGCTCCGAATAGCAAAGGAGGGCCGCCCCTGTCCCCCGCCTGCAGCCTGGGGGCTGCCATGGGAGGGACCCCACGCAGCTGGTCTGCCTTGTGGACGGGCCCGCGGAAGCGCGGGGAAGCCTCTGTCCTGACCTCTTGCTCACTTCCTGTTTTCAGCTGCCCAAGTTCAAGGTTGCGTGTTTTTTTTTCCCTTTTTAAAAACCTTCCCAGATGTGATTCTAGGCCACGTGTTCTCTGGCCACCCTTGACTGCCAGTCCTTAGTTGCAAAGCACCTTGGCACCCCCTGAGGCAACAGGTGTTAAGGTGCCAGAGCAGCGTGCTGGATGCCAGGGCTGGGACACCTCGGAGTGTGGGGGAGGACACCTCCCTTCTGGTGTGAGCCCCGTTTCCGAGCTCTGGCTCGCTGAGAGCGTGGCGCCCCTGGAAGCATGTCACTGCGTCTGCGCCCCTGGGGCAGGCAGAGGAATCACCCTGGGGCACGTGCTAAACCTCAGTGCCGCCCAGGTGTCCTCTGGGAACAGGGCCGGTGCCCCTCCTAGGGTAGGGAGACTGGGTTCCATCTTCGTGTCCTCACGGGGGGGCTTCAGAGGAGACGCGGCTCCTGTGTGGTCCATAGTAACATCGATGCTCACTGCATCTCCAAAGCCTTGGCGTGTGACGTTGTGAGTCTGCGTGTTGCTTGCAGAGCAGCACAGGAAGCTGGAGGAAGGTCACGGCAATTTCTCAGCATCCGGGTTTCCCTGGGGTCCAGCTCCAGCTGGTGGGACAGAGCCCGGGGGTGGATGGGGTGGCCGGGCCCCAGGGCCTGACCCCGGATGTGAGGGAGCTTCAGTTTTTAGCCGGAGTTGCAATGCTCACCTGTGCAGGGGACCGGGCAGCCTGGCCCAGACTCGGGTCCCCGTTGAAGCCGCCACCCTCTGGCTGGCTACGTCTGAGGTCAGGGCCGATGACCTGCAGATCCTGGAGCTCTGGCTTCAGGGCCTGCACTTGAGCCAACCTTGCCCTTGGCCTTGGCCCGGGCTGTGGCGTTATCTGTGTGCTTGTTTCTCCTGCGGCCTCCCTGGTTGATTGCTTGGTGTCTCTCTCTCTCTCTCTCTTTCTCTCTCTCTCTCTCTCTCTCTCTCTCTCTCCCTCCCTCCACCTCTCACCCCCCTCCAGTGAGCAGGTACATCGAGAAGCTGCGACACCAGCTGGGCCGCGACTCCCAGTTCCTCCTGTGCTACTCGCAGCAGGAGGAGGTGCTGCTGGAGGAGGTGTACACGGACCCCGTCATGGAGCTGGTGGGCTTCGGCAACGAGAGCCTGGGCGCCCCGGACGGGCCGGCCGGCCTGCTGGACCCCGCCGCGGGCGTCCTCAGCGAGCGCGGCGAGACCATCCTGGTGTCGGGCGACGCGGGCGCGGGCAAGTCCGTGCTGCTGCAGCGGCTGCAGGGCCTCTGGGCGGCCGGCCGGCTGGACGCGCGCCTCAAGCTCTCCTTCCACTTCCGCTGCCGCGTGTTCGGCTGCTTCCCCGAGGGCGCGGCGCTCAGCCTGCGGGACCTGCTCTTCCGCCACTGCTGCTGCCCCGAGCGGGACCCCGAGGAGGTGTTCGCCTTCCTGCTGCGCTGCCCCCGCGCCGCCCTCCTCACCTTCGACGGCCTGGACGAGCTGCGCTCGGACTTCGACCTGAGCCGCGCGCCCGACGCCGCCTCGCCCTGGGATCCGGCCCCCCCGCTGGCGCTGCTGGCCGGCCTGCTCCGCGGGGCGCTGCTGCCGGGGGCCACCAAGCTGCTGGCGGCCCGCACGGGCGTCCAGGTCCCGCGCCGGCTCCTGCGCAAGAAGCTGCTCCTGCGGGGCTTCTCGCGCGGCCACCTGCGGGCCTACGCCGCCCGCATGTTCCCCGAGCGCGCCGCGCGGCAGCGCCTGCTGGACCAGCTGGAGGCCAACCCGCCGCTCTGCGGCCTGTGCGCCGTGCCCCTCTTCTGCTGGATCGTCTTCCGCTGCTTCCGCCACTTCCACGGCGCGGCCGCCGGCAACGGCGAGGTGGACGGCGCCCCCGAGCTGCCCGACTGCACGGTGACCCTGACCGACGTGTTCCTGCTGGCCGCCGAGGTGCACCTGCGCCGCACGCGGCCCGCCGGCCTGGTGCAGAGGGACACGCAGAGCCGGGCGGGGGCGCTGCGGGCCGGGCTGGCCGCGCTGAGCGCGCTGGGGCGGCTGGCCCGCTGGGGCCTGGAGCGCGACCGGTTCGTCTTCGGCCCCGAGGAGGTCCGGGCCTCCGGCCTGCAGGAGGCCGACCTGCAGCTGGGCTTCGTGCGGGCCGTGCCGGGGCCGGGCCTCGGGGAGGACCAGCCGCCGTCCTACGAGTTCTTCCACACCACGCTGCAGGCCTTCTTCGCCGCCTTCTCCCTCGTGGTGGACGCCGGGGCGGGCTCGCGGGAGCTGCTCCGGTTCTTCCAGGAGTGGGTGCCCGCCGAGGAGGCGGCATCTGCGGCGGCCTGCGCGCCCCGCTTCCTCCCCTTGCGGTGCCTGGGGGCCGGCGGCCCGGCGCTGGGGGACGACCCCTTCAGGAACAAGGAGCACTTGCAGTTCACCAACCTCTTCCTGTGCGGGCTGCTGTCCAAAGGCAGGCAGAAGCTCCTGCGCCACCTGGTGCCCGCGGCCGCCCTGAGGCGCAAGCGCCGGGCCCTGTGGGCGCACCTGTCCGCCAGCCTGCGGGCCCACCTGGAGAGCCTGCCCCGCACCCGCGCCAGGGGCTACAACCAGGTGCAGGCCATGCCCACCTTCATCTGGATGCTGCGCTGCATCTACGAGACGCAGAGCGAGAAGGTGGGGCGGCTGGCGGCCAGGGGCATCTGCGCCAACTACCTCAAGCTCACCTACTGCAACGCCTGCCCGGCCGACTGCAGCGCCCTCGCCTTCGTCCTGCACCACTTCCGCCAGCGCCTGGCCCTCGACCTGGACAACAACAACCTCAACGACTACGGCGTGCGGGAGCTGCAGCCCTGCTTCCGCTGCCTCACCGTCGTCAGGTGAGGCCGGGGCACCGGGGCACCGGGGCATTGGGGCACCGGGGCACCGGGGCACGGGGGCACCGGGCGACACCAGGATCACCCTGCGAATCTCCGCCACTGGTCTTGGAACTCCCAGACCAGTGGTTCTCAACCTTTTTTTAATGCTGCAGCCTCCCCGATGGGCTGGCTCTGGGGGGGGTCTGTCGGCCCCACGACGACCGGGCGCTTTGGGGGCTGAGTGGCCCACGGCTCCGGCCGGCCTCTCGGGGGGGGGGGGGGGGCGCGGACATTTACGGCTGGACAAGGCCGGGGCTTGGCGGCTTCGGCATCCTGGTGGAGTGGCCGCCCCCTCCTGTGAGCAGCTGCTCAGGTGTGACTTTCTCTGCCGGTCTGTTTTAGACTCAGCGTGAACCAGGTCACTGACAGCGGGGTCAAGGTGCTCTACGAAGAGCTGACCAAGTACAAAATCGTGACGTTTTTAGGGTACGTATTTCCCAGGAGCCCCGGCGACGCGGTAAAAACAGAGCGGCAGGCGGTTGCCACTCCCGGGAGTCATCAGGTGGTGGGGACTGATGGCCGAGGGCACGCACAGGAAGGGCATGGATGGATGGGAAACCAGGAGTCCTGGTTCTGCTTCGGGTCCAGCCAGCAGCCCACTCGCAGCCTCCTGGCTTGCATCATTGGGATCCTCGGGATTTATTAACTGTGGGTGAGGCCACAGCCATCACCCTCTTTGGAAGTCCACGTGGCTTTACAAGTGGTGGCCGGGGTTGCAATGAGAAGGTGTCTAGGGCTCGTTTTCTATACAGTAGAATGCTGTGTATGCGTCAGACTTCACTGCTCTGGGCGCATGCTCCTCGGCCAGAACCCTGGGGGCAAGACACCCATCAGAATCCAGTCACATGCTGAGAAGCGGTGACCTGGCCAGGGGGTCTAGGGCGGGACCCCCTTTTTAAATACTTCCATATCTCTGCAGCCAAACTAAGTCTGACTAAGCCTGTTAGGATGAGGACCATGAGCAGCTCCATATCATTTGCCTACGTGGTGATAAAAAAATCCAGGTTTTCGGAGCCTGGAATTGTGGAGCTTGGGATGAGAGACTGGGGGCCCACCAGCCAGCCAGCCCCCCGGCCACTGTTAATGCTGATCGGCTTTGGGCCTCGGTCCCCTAAGCTGAGAAGCGAGGACACGGGAGCCCAGGCTCGAGGCTCCTCTCAGCTCAGAGCTCTGTGCACCTCGTGTGGTCCCCACTTCCCACTTCTGGGGGCGATTCGTTGGCTTGGGATCAAGTGGCAGAATGACTGAAAGGCAGACACTGAGGAGGTCCAGTGCTTAGAAATTTCTCCCATTAAGATGCTCATCAGCTTCTTCGTCTAAAAATGACCGTCGCCTGTCATTCATTGAGCACGTATGTGCCGTGCCAGGGCTTGGAACGACCGCACTCAATCATTATGACAGCCCTGCCGGGGAGCTACCGTTCTCACCCCAGTATTGCAAGTGGAGAAACTGAGGCACGGAGGCGTTCAGGAACGGGCCGCGGGTCATACAATGGGGAAGTGGCCGAGCGGCTCTGAATCCAGCCCCAGACTCTGGCTCCCACGTGCCCTCTCTTTCTTCTTTCCCCCCAGACGGCACATGCTCAGTTTTTCAAACCGGGCTCTTTAGGATGACACGGGGCTCACCCCGTTCTCTGCCTGTGCTCTCTCTCGAAGCTTATACAACAACCAGATCACTGACGTGGGAGCCGGCTACGTGGCCAGGATCCTGGAGGAGTGCAAAGGCCTCACACACCTGAAGTAAGTGGGCCAGGCGTGCGGGCTCTTCGTTCCAACAAATGTCACCAGGGGCCTTACTGGTGAATCCGGGGCCCTGTGTGGAAGGTGGACTGGCCACGTGCAGGATTTATTCACTGTGGGGGAGGCCCAGAGTGTGGAGGGACCTCCTGCCATTGGTGGCCGGAAAGCTTGGCGTTTTAATTAACGACATTAGTGACAGGAAGAGAGGCCACAGCCATCACCCTTTTTGGAGGTCCTTTTCCCCCTTTGGGCTTTTTTATAAGTACAGTGGTACCTCGAGATACGAGTGCCCTAACATACGAGATTTTTGAAATACGAGCCGTCAAGCGAGTGATTTTTGCTTTGAAATACAAGCAACATTTGAGATAGGAGTCATCGCGCGGATCGGCCGGCTGCACACAACCCACCAGTTTACCGGGACTCAAGCGTCTCATAGTTTCCCACGCCTCAAGGTTATGGAACGAATTAAACTCGTATCTCAAGGTACCACTGTATATCTATGTGTTTATATCTCTCTATATCTAGATATATCTATCTCTAGATTTTAAATTGATTTCAGAGAGGAAGGGAGAGAGAGAAAGATGGAAACATCAGTGAGGAGAGAGATTCACTGATTGGCTGCCTCCTGCACGCCCCACACGGGGGATCAAGCCCACAAACCGGACATGTGCCCTGACCGGGAATCGAACCGTGCCCTCTTGGTTGGTGCTCAACCACTGAACCGCACCAGCCTAGCCTTCAGGCTTCGGTTACAAAATCCCGTAAGACAGGCTGCCCCTAAACACCTGAAATTCATGTCTTACAGTTCTGGAGGCTGGGGAGTCCAAGAGCAAAGTGGTGGCAGATCACATGGCTGGTGAGGGCCCGATTCCCGGTCCATAGGTGGGGCCTCGCAGTGTCCTCACCTGGTGGAAAAGGGGGAGATGGGCCTCTTTTATGAGCCACTAACCCCAATCCTGAGGGCCCCATCCTCATAACTAAGCACCGCCCAAAGCCCCACCTCCGAAAGCATCACCCTGGGGGTTGGGCCTGTGGAACATGACTGTTGGGGGGACACACAGTCAGACCACAGCACCCCTCTAGCTGTGAGGAAGAGCTTGCTTTACCCGGTGACAGAGCAGCAGGCTGGAGGAGCCCTGGTGATGCGACATTCACCTCGACCTTTTCCGCTGCAGCCGGCCCCTCCTTCCTCTGATGATGGCAATGAGTGATGCTGAGTCACTGTGCAGATAGTGACCGTCACCTGGAGAGGAGTCCTGACTGGCCGCCTCTGGCCTTTGGGTCCTTCCGAGAGCGAGTGGCACAGCTGCTGTGGGTCCCAGAGAAAGGCCACGCCCCCAGAGGGACCAGAGGGGCTGCGCTGGGATGAGGGGGGCTGAGTCCGCTCCCACCTCTCTCTGCAGGCTGGGGAAAAACCAGATCACCAGCGAGGGAGGCAAGCGTCTCGCCCTGGCTGTGAAGAACAGCCAGTCCATCGTGGAAGTCGGGTGAGGATCACATGGCCTGGTCTGTCCGGGAGCACCTGCTGGTCTTGTCCCTAGCACACCTGCAGGGCCGCCGGCAAGCGTGAGGTGCAGGAGCTTTCACGGGGTGCCCGGGGCCCCACTGGCTTCTGCCGGGAAATGCTCTTCATCCTGATGCGTCCCTTTGACTCTGAAACCTCAGGCAGCTCTCTTGAGGGTTGACAGCTCAACACGAGGGTGACGGCTCACCAGGGGGATGACGGCTCACTACAGGATGACAGTTCATTATCGGCTGACAGGTTTCTAAGGACTGATAGCTCACTAGGGGGTGACGGTTCACCATGGGGATGAGGGCTCACCAGGGGGATGAGGAGATGACGGCTCCCCATGGGGATGACGGCTCACCATGGGGATGAGGGATCACCACGGGGGATGAGGGCTCACCAGGGGCTGGCATAGAATTGGCTCCCAACCACCAGCAGGCCAGGCGGAGCGGGCGCTCCCTCTCACCGTCCTGCCTCTGCCCCCAGGATGTGGGGCAATCAGATCGGCGATGAGGGAGCGAAGGCCTTCGCAGAGGCTCTGAGGAACCACCCCAGCTTGACCAACCTCAGGTACCACTGTGTCCAAGACCTTCAGCTCCGGGGCCAGCCTGTCACTCCCGTGTCCCTGGGCTGCAGGGGAGGAGCCGGAGGGTAGAGGACGGCTGGCTCTCCTAAATGAGAGAGGGGGGTGTGTGTTTCTCTTTAAACATTTCTGAGGACATATAGGGGGCATTACGTTAAATGAGTCAAGTCCAGGCTCTGAGTTCAGCTTGGTGATTTGACATAGGTGCCCACCCATATGACCACACCCAGGGGGAGACACTGCCAGCCCCTCGGCCGTGTCCCCATGCCCCGTGGGGGTGGAGGGAATTCTCAAGTCCAGAAACAGAGAGGGACACTGGGCAGCGGATTCCTGCCCTTCCTCATCCTCAGGGTGGCTGCTGGGACAGACGGGACGCTGTGTCCTTCTGGCCAAACCTCAGAGCCTCGGTGCCCCCCGCTGCTCGCGTTCTTCCTGCTGCTGGAATGAACCTGAGATTGGGGGGCGCATCTGTGGGGGGAGAGCGGGGAGGGGACAGTGGCGGTCCCTGCTCTAGGAGGACAGGGGACTTTGCCATCTCTCGCGGGGATGTCAGCCCCGGAAGCAGAGCGGCCAGGCCTCCGCCTCCGGTCTGCACCGTGACCCGGGCTCCCCGCTGTCCCCTGTCCCCACCTGACCCCGGAGGCGGCCTCCTGCCTCCCGGGAGCCGGGCCTCCAGCCAGCACCCCCTTGCCGTGGCGGCTGCGGAGGCCACGACCTCCGGAATAACCCCCCCTCCCGGCCTTCCCTCCTAGCCTGGCCGCCAACGGCATCTCCACGGGAGGCGGCCAGAGCCTGGCGCGGGCCTTGCGTTGGAACGCGTCGCTGAGGATTTTCTGGTAACGCCCGCTCCTTCCTTTCGAGAGGCCGAGCCCTCCTGGGGAAGCGGGTGCCAGGGGGGGCTCTCCGAGTCAATGCCCCTTCCTCCCAGGCTTACCCAAAACGAACTGGACGACGAGGTGGCGGAGAGCATGGCGGAGATGCTGAAAGTCAACCAGACGCTGAAGCATTTATGGTAACTCAGAACCCCTTTTAAAACCTTTGATTTAAACTGCGTGTGTCATACACCTCACCCTTTTAAGTCACCTCCGTAATATTAGCATTGGGTTGTGCAAGCATCGCTACTCTCTAATTCCAGGACAGTTTTACCCACCCCCCCACCCCCACCAACCACCCCCCCATACCTGTGTGATTAGACACGCATTCCCCACCCTTCCCCTCCCCCGCTGGCCTTGCAGCCACTCCTCAGCTTTGCTGTCTTGGCATTTCTTAGACGTGAATCACAGCGCGTGACCTTTTGTCTCTGTGCTCGCTCGCAGAGCACGTTTTCAAGGCTCACCCCCATTCTAGCTCACATCTGCACTTCTCGGCTTTTTATGGAGGGCTGCCATTCCATTGCACGGCTCTTCCATATTTTACATGTCCGTTCGTGAGCTGGTGGACATTTGGGTTGCTTCTGCTGTTTTCCTGTCATGAATAATGCTGCTGTGGACATTCATGTACATGCCTGTGTGTGAGCATGCATCTTCATTTCTCTTGGCTGTCTGCTTAGGAATGGAATTGCTGGGTCACGTGATCACCATTCACTTTTGAGGAATTGCCAGACTTTTCCCCAAAGCATTGCTCCGCTTTGCATTCCCATCAGCAATGCAGGAGGGTTCCCCCTTCTCCAAATTCTCTCCGACCCTTGTCAGGGTCCCTCTTTCTGAATCCTGCCCTCCTCGTGGGCGGGAAGGGGTGTCTCACTGTGGTTTTGATCTGCGTTTCCTTGATGCCTAACCACGGTGGTTGTCTTTTCACGTTGCTGTTGGCTGTCGGTGTATCTTCTTTGGAGAAATGTCTCTAAATCCTTTACCCATTTTTAAATGGGATTTTTTGCCTTTTTTTTATGGCTGAGTTGTAAGAGTTCTTGATACATTCTGGGTACCAGACGTTTCTTAGATACTAGAGGCCTGATGCACGGAATTCACGCAAGGGGCTCAGCCCTCGCTGCCCCAGCTTCATCCGGAAGGTTGTCTGGATGGACGGTGGTTCCACTCTTCAGAAGTCCGGTTAATTAGCATATTAGGCTTTTATTATTACTATAGATATGATTTGCAAATATTTCTTCTCTGGGGTTTCTCACTTTTTTGTTTTTAATGGAAGCTGTACTTAACGTTATTCCTGTAGCATCTCAATAGTTTCTTCCTCGTGCCCTAGCTGGTTCAGCTCAGTGGACAGAGCGTTGGCTTGTGGACTGAAAGGCACTGGGTTCCATTCTGGTCAAGGGTATGTGCCCTGGTTGTGAGCTCAGTCCCCAGTGTGGGGTGTGCAAGGAGGCAGCAGATCAGTGATTCTCTCATCATTGATGTTTCTCTTTCCCTCTCCCTTTCTCTCTGCAATCAGTAAAAATTTATTAAAAACAAAAGTTTCTTTCTTGTATTTGCCCTTACACCTTCCTGCGTGGTGCCGTTTGGCTGTTGTTTGAGGATCTCTGAGGTCTCTGTCCGGCGTTAGTGGAGACAGGGCCGTGCCATGTGGGGGTGCCCAGGTGAGCAGCTGTTTGGGCGGCTCTCTCCTGCCGCACCCCTCCAGCGGAGACGTCTTTCTTCCTGGAAACCTGGCTTCCTGCCACGTGTGGCCCTTCCTAGTGTCCCCACACACTTGAACTTCATCACCCTTCCGGACCGGCGTGGGTCAAACTGCGCGCTCAGCTCCTTGGAAGAGGAAGATGCGAATGTGGGAAGGAGCATGGCCGGTTCTGGCTCCGGTCCGAAGTCGCAGGGAGTGACCTTCCTTTAGACCATGGGCGCTGCTGGGATGGCCGCAAATGGGAAAAGACCAGGGCTGCCCGGTTTTTCACTCTGTGGACGGTGACCGCTGCAGCACAGCAGCCTTTAACTTTGAGGAAGTCCCGTCTGTCTGTTTCCCCTTCGGCTGCTGGTGCTTTAGGCGTCTTTCAAGAAGCCGTTTTCTGGTCCCGGTCCCAGAGACTTACCCCTGGCTTGTCCCTGGAGCGTTGCAGTTCTCTCTCTCGCTTTGGTCCTTGACCCTCGGGGCGCCGACTCTGGCGTGTGGAATGAGATGACAGGGCACAGCTTCGTCCTCTTGCCCGTACGCCACTCGCTGAAAAAACCATCTTCCCCTTTCCAGGGGCCCCGGCACTTCGGCCAAAAGTTAGGTGACCACAGTGTGGCGTTTCTGGGTTATTTCTGGGCTTTCTCTTCTGGTCACTGATGCACGTGTCCGCCTTGTGCTGGCAGCGCTGTGCTGATTGGTTAGTGCCACTTTCTGGTAAGCTCTGAACTCGGGAATCGGAGTCTCTGGCCGAGTTCTTCGTCCTCCAGGTTGTCTTGGCCCTTCTTGTCCGGGTCGCTTGCATTTCTTCCTGAATTTCAGATCGTGGTGCCAGTTTCGGTAAAAACAGCCAGACCGTGCCTCCTTTATGTAATTTCGTTGGATGGGTGGGTTTCCTTTTCTTTTTCCGGGCCTGTAGATTTTTTCTTAAGCCCTCCCTAGAGGAAGTGAGCTGGCCAGGCCTGCAGAGGGGGTCCGGGCTGCAAGCCCTGGTGAAGGCAGTGGGAGGGCGTGTGCCCGAGCACAGCCGGAGCACTCGGGCCTCTTGCCCAGCCTGGGCAGGAAGCAGCTCACCACCCCCCGCAAGGCCGGCGGTGGCTGCCGTGGAGGAAGTTGCTGGAACACGGCAGAGCTGAACGCAGAGCTCGGCGCCCACGGCCGGGTGCCAGTTCTGCTCTTTTGGCAGAAATGTCAAGTGACATGTATTCATGCTCCGAGAAGGCAGCACTTCTGCACGGGCCCGGGGCCCAGCCTCGGGGAGAGGTGGCTGGGCATCAGGTCCCGGCTACCGGCTGCCGCCACCGTCCTGTGTACGGGCGCAGTGCTGGCGACAAGGGCTCCCCTCTTCTGGGCTCGGATGGCGAGAACTGCTTCAAACACATCCCGTTCAGACCACGCACCGCGGGTAGCAAGATTCTCTTGGTTATTCCCATTTTACAGATCAGGCAACTGAGGCACAGAAGCCCGTGTATTTCCTCTGGGACCCACAGCTGGGAAGTGGGGAGTGTGTGCAAGAAGCTTTTAACCACCGTGACCTGCTGCCTCTTGAAGGGTTGGCCTCTTCACACTGAGGAAGGGCTGCCTCCTTGGGGCCAAGCCCGAGACGTCTCAGGGTCAAGTTCAGTGGTAGCCTCACTCTGCAGAGGGCCAGGAGGGAGGGTGAGCCCGTGAGGAAGGCAGACACATCACTGCCTCGTGCTGCACCCATTCCCAGAGGGGTGCGGAGGGCACTGCCCAGGGGAGCCTTTCTGGGTCTGCCGGGGCTCCCCAGCTGTCCGCACCCGTTGCCTCACTCGGATCGCTGCTGCCCAAGGTAATGGGGTTGCTCCTAGAGGTCCCAAGTGGCATCAGGACTGTTTCTCTCTCTCCCTCTCATGTCGGGGGGGGCATGGCCCCTCTTGAAGCCTTTGTTTCAGGCCAGCTGGTTGCTACTTCAGCTTTAAAACTGCCTTTCCTTTTCCTCACCCGCTGTGTGTGTTTGAGAACTGCTGTGATCTCCAGACATTTCCGGTTGGGCTCCTCTGCAGGGAACTGCCAAACACACACACACACACACACACACACACACACACACACGTATGTATGTTCACCCGTTAAACCGTCTCTGTGGGAACACACAGACAGATGATGCTCACAATAAAAACAGAAACCAAGCATTTTGAAGGCTGGATTGGATGTAGATGGTCTCAGCCACGAGGATTCGGCTCTTCCCCTCCATCCTGTTCATCACCCCGGGGAAGGGCCGGGGTGATCGGCACTGTGTGCTGACACCAACGACATGGTTCTTCCTCCAGGCTCATCCAGAACCGCATCACGGCCACGGGGGTCTCCCGGCTGGCAGCCGCCTTACAGAACAACACCGGCATCATGGAGATTTGGTAAGAACCCCCTCCCACAGCTTGTGACGGCAGTCTGTACTCAGCACCACCGGCTCTGTGTGCCCGGTGCACTGGGGGGCCCTTCCATCTGTTCCCAGCCCCTCCCACCGTGACCCGTCCCTAGAACCAGTCCGTTCCTGCAGATTCCGTTGCTAGCAGCCACCCACTGCTTGTAACGCTGTCTCCTCCAGACTGAGAGGCAGGGCCTGTGTCTGGTCACTGCTGTGTCCCCAGGAACTAGCATTGCGCTTCATCCATTTGTTGATTAAGTGCTTGTGTGCCGGGCGCTGTGTGGGCACTGAAAACCCAGTGGCCAGTGAGAAGGACCTGCCCTCCTAGGTTTATCATCTAGTTCGGGTGACACAGTGAAGTAAGTCATTCAAACCCAGCCGGTGTGGCTCAGTGGTTGAGCAGCACCCGTGAACCAGGAGGTTGAGGTTGGATTCCCAGTCGGGGCGCATGCCCAGGTTGAAGGCTTGATCCCCAGTGTGGGGTATGCAGGAGGTATCCAATCAATGACTCTTTCTCATCATTGATGCTTCTATCTCTTCCTTTCTCTGAAATCAATAAACACATTAACAATTAATTTTAAAAATCATTCAAATAATTAATTAAATGGTGCCGAGTGCTATAAAGGGGAAGGCGAGGAAGGGAACCTAACCCAGGTGAGGTTCCAGGGACGGTCACTTTAAGGAAATGGCACTGAACGTCAGCCGTACAGGAGGACCAGGAGTTAGTCCGCAGAGGTGGGAGGGAAGGTGCCAGGCAGGTGGAACAGCATATTCGAAGGCTCAGAGGCAGGGAGGAGCGGGTGGTGAGGAGCAGCGTGTCTCGGGGCACGAACAGGGTGGGAGGGGGTCCACAGGGGCGGAGGACGGGGAAACCAGACCCCAAAGATGTGTGCGCTGTGCCCCTGGTGGGTGTTCACCCTAAAAGCAGCGGGAAGCCATCGAAGGGCTGGGAGCACAGGAGGGTGTGGCCAGATTTACATTTCACTCCTCTTCTCCCCCGGCAGCCTGAACGGGAACCTGGTGAAGCCAGAGGAGGCCAGGAGCTTCGAGGGCGAGAAGCGGCTGGTTCTATCCTGAGAGCACGCCTCCCGATGCCAGGCTGTGGCCCTGAGAGCACACCTTCCGGTGCCAGGCTGTGGCCCTGAGGGCACGCCTTCTGGTGCCAGGCTCTGACCCTGGGAGCACACCAGCAGCAGCAGCAGCCGCTCTGCGGTCACCTGTCGCAGGTGTCGTCTTGCTTGGGGACCGCCGAGAGCCCAGGGCCTTCCTGGATGCTCCGACGGGCAGGCTCCCTGCAAGGCCGGTGCATTTGCCCTGGGAAGCGAGGGCTTTGAGCCATGCTGGTTCCTGGGGACGCATGGTGCACAGACGGTCCCAAGTGCCCAGGATCAGGGTGACCTGCATCAAGAGGAATGACTGAGCTCGTTCAACAGCAGCCCTGATGGCTGGAGGGAGTGGAGGAGTGGGGTGGGGGGGGGCAAGAGCTGTTGCTGCTGTCCTCACTGAGCCGTCCGGGACGTGGTGCAGAG
>PVJN01042284.1:0-18323 GCA_004026805.1 Lasiurus borealis | reverse complement strand
TATTATACAAGACGAGTTTGCTCAAGAAAAGACCAGTATGAAAATGTAGACTAAGAACAAATAAATCTGCTATACACAGAAATCTGGTGCTTTAACTAATGAGGAGTTCTTACCAAGTTGTTTGAATTGGAAGATAAATTTCAGGGGCATTTTCAAGAAGCTAGTAGTCTGGATTTTCCTTTACAACTTAATGATGGCTACAGAAAGTAGCCTTCTTTGCAGACATTTTCTTCATATAAACCAGCTGAACAGGTCTATGCAAAGCCTGGAGACTATATTTTTACTTCACAGGACATGAGCTTTGGATGTAAAAAAACAAAACAAAACAAAAAAAAACACACTCAATATTTGGGAAAATCATGTTGCAAAATGAAATCTTTAAACTTCTTTTTGGACCTGAAAGTGAGAAAGGATATCAATAAGTTTCAAATATTGTTGAAAATCAGCAAGAACTACAGGATAGAATTGAGCAATATTTTCAATCCCTTCTCTCTGAATTTTCTGCTCAGCTTGAGACCGTGACTTTGACAGAAGAAAGAACTTTGTAAGCTACACTTAAAATGCTAGTTACCAATCTGCCCCAGAGAAGTTCTGGATTTCTGTGTAAGAGTATCATACAAGTAAACAGGAAACAATGAATATTCTACTGAGCTTTTCTATTTCTTAACATGCATGATTAAGACTTTTCTTGTTTAAACAATCATTAAAAACAAGGACCACCCTAGCTGGTTTGGCACAGTAGATAGAGCATAGGCCTGGGGACTAAAGGGTCCCAGGTTCAATTCTGGTCAAGGACATATTCCCAGCTGGTGCAGGAGGCAGCCAATCAATGATTTTCTTTCATCATTGATATATATCTCTATCTCTCTCTCCCTCTTCCTTTCTGAAATCAATCAAGCAATATATATATAAAAATTATATATATACATATACATATACACATATATATATATTTTTTAAAGAACAAGGACAGAAATCTCATTTTAGTTAATAAAATCTGTGTGTGCTTTTCTCAAGTTTAATCTAGAATTATTTGTTAGCAAAAATCAAGCATAGGATTCGAAATAAGGAGGTCAATTGGATTCTTTACATTTACTAGTAGTGTCAGAACAGCACTTTTATGCATATCTTAGAGGCCCAGTGCACAGATTTGTGCACAGGTGGGGGTCCCTCGGCCTGGCCAGCGATTGAGGCCTATCAGGGGGCCAGCTGCCTGGGGGAAGCAGCCAGGAGGTTGGCTGGTTGGGGGGAAGGACAATGGGAGGTTAGACAGATGACCAGGGGAAGGGGGTGCAGTAAGTTGGCTGTGGGAGTGCACTGACCATGAGGGAACAGCTCCTGCATTAAACATCTTCCCCCTGGTGGTCAGTGCATGTCATACCGACTGGTAGACCAGTGATAATGGTTGTAATGGTTGTAATGGTCACTTAGGTTTTCGTATATATAGATAGCTCCATTAAAAAGATCAAGAATGCTTGTATAATAATTTTACAACAGCTAGGGCTATGAGTTTGATCATGTACTTTGAGTAAAGTAGGAGTAAAATTGTGCCTGGGGTATATTTTTATTCATAGAGCTTCAGTTTATGACTTTAGCAGTTTTACTGTTCAGCATTGTTAGTAAATTTTTATGTTGCAAGTAGCACTAGTTAAAATCAATTAATAATTATAATTTAAATTAAACCTGTCAAAACCATCTTTAGAAAATTGAAATTCCATTTCAGCTTAAGGTAGTAATTTACTATGTTTATCTTGTGGATTCTAAAATTCACAAAAATAAAAGATTAATTGTGAGATAAGTAAGCAAATCTTACTTTCATGAATTTTCAAGAATGTGGAGCTAATATGTTATTTTTAGTTTTAAATGCAAGAAAAATAATACTTCTCCATATACAATCTTTTATATATACCATGCACATATCATAGCTCATTAGCATCTTACACAGTAAAAATTTGTTGTAAGACTTTTAGAATTAGTTTATATGAAAAATATCACCTAAGGAAAAAAACTGAAGTTTTGATATCTATACTGCTTTCATTTTGTGGGGAGAAGAAAATTACACAAAAAAATAAGCTAATAAATTGGCAAAAAAAGATCATAATAAAAATAGTATTCTTATGCAATTATAATTAATAATAATTGGTTCATTATCTCTACATATTATTTATCACATTAATGTGCCATGAGCTGTAAGTATAATTTTTGTGCAAGAGTTCCTGATTCTTGATCATTATTGTAAGAATTCTTCATGGATAAAAGATTACAGAGGCTTCAATAGAATATCCTTGGGGAAGCTTCAATGCATCATCCATAAATCCTCTGAAATGAAATGCAACATTTTGCAATAATTATTATTTTACAGTAAAGTTCTAGAAAATTTATATTTTGCTATTGTAAAAATAATATTTCTTTCTGTATTTGCTAATTGGTTACTATATTATATAAGAAAATTATAATTTTCTGTATGCTTTTTATCCAAATTCCTCACAAAATTTTCTTTTGCTATTACCTTCAGTTGATTCCCTAGAATAATTTAATCTGCAAACAGTGATGGTAAATGATAGCACATAGTAAACGTGTTATTTAAGCATGTCCAACATTCCAATCATCTCTCCCATTATACATAGTATTGTAGCTTTGGCGGGAGAAGCCCTTGACTTTACAGTTAGCCAAGTGACCTTCTCCTGGAACTTTGCATCTTGAGTCAGTAACCTGGCATTTCGCTTACTGTTGGAAGTTATAATAATTGAAGCTAAGACAGCTTTGGTGGATAGGATGCACCAGGTCTATTTCCAGCCAGATATGCACTATCCCTGCCATGTGTCCTGCTTCCTGACCCTCCTGAGTTCCTCGACTCCTATTGTTTCCACGTTTAGTCTTCCAGCCTGTCAACAAATCTGTGAACACTTGAGAATTTTCCAAGAAATTCCCTTACTTCTTAAATCAAATAAATTTCTAAATGACACCATTTTCCTACTTAATTTTTTTTCTGGTTTTAATACTGTTTCTTGTATTTCACTCTTAAGTATTATTTTGGCAATTAGTCTATAGCAAATAGTATTCTTTTTTTTTGAGTACTGAAATTAACTTCAAAATGTGAGTTGCTAAAAAAAGTTTTTAACAAGAAATGGCTATCTTATTTAATCTATGCCATTTTTAAGCAGCTACTGAAAGGATTGTTTATTTCTGTGAGTTGACCTATTTACATGACCTATCATAATAATAGTTTTTCTCACATTAAATCATTCCTGGAGGAAAGTCCACTTGATTGTGGTGGGCTATTATTTCACTTTACTTCCATTTGCTGAATATTTAAATTCTAGACATCCTAATCTATACATAAGTAAGATATTCTATCATGAGCCACCTTTGTTAGTTTTCAGTACTAGATCTATTCTCAGTTCAATTGGTTCATATTTTTATCTTTTTCTACAACATAAAACAGATTATATGTTATAAGAATAT
This sequence comes from Lasiurus borealis, assembly GCA_004026805.1. Lineage (NCBI taxonomy): Eukaryota > Metazoa > Chordata > Mammalia > Chiroptera > Vespertilionidae > Lasiurus > Lasiurus borealis. Next base: position 14,858 of record PVJN01042284.1, on the reverse strand, counting down.
ATATATAATATTATTCTTTAAGAGTTGAGAAGAACTTAGAATATAGCCAGAGGCCCTCAAGCATTTATAAAAAGTAAAGCTTTGACTATAGTTAAACTAACAAGAATGATGTTTTTAATGTAAGATTTAGTTATATTGCTTACCCATTCTTATATTTTTATTTTTAGAAGATATTAAGTGGAAATGTCATAACATTTTTTAGATCCTAGATACAAAACACATGCTTTATATTCATATCATAAACACACTTAACCCAATCTCGATGTCTATCTGGTTATAAGTTACCATGTATAAAGGCTATGTATCCAAAATAATGTTCTCTATTCCTGTGTTAACACTGTAAATCTCCATAAGAATCTTCTACCTATCTCTTGGTACTTTGAGTATAAAATGGAAAGCTAGATTATTCGTTACAAAGAAGATACAGTTGTATTGTATTGCTTTGGATATGTGTAAATTCTGAAGAAGCAAGGAACAAGATTTCATTTGGATTCTCTATGGTCCTTTTTCAAGTCTTTTTATACTAATCTACTTTTATCAGGTTTCTATTTGGAATCAGGATTTATTCTTTCAACTGGGAACTATAGGGCATCTCTTTTATTTTTAAAAGTATTTTATAAATTTTCATTTGTTTTTATTCATTTCATTGACCCTTTAGGCAAAACCATTTGCAGTTAAGGATAATAGTTTCCAGAAGCTGGCAGACTGCTGATTCATTCTTCACTTAAGAATAAAAAGTGGTAAAGTTATATTAAAAGCAAAGATTATTTCAATAGTGCCTTTTTATGAATGCTACATGAATACTTTAACAGGAGTAATAATGGAAAACAATGGCTTCGCTCAGTGGCCAGCAAACTCATTTGTCAACAGAGCCAAATATCAACAGTACAACAATTGAAATTTTTTATCAGAGTCAAATTTTTTATACTTAAACTTCTTCTAATGCCACTTTTTCAAAATAGACTCGCCCGGGCTGTGGTATTTTGTGGAAGAGCCACAATCAAGGGGCCAAAGAGCTGCATGTGGCTCGCGAGCTGCAGTTTGCCAACCACTGGCTTAGCTGAACCACTGCAGAATTTTTAAAAACAAAGAGATATCCATTATTTCAAATATCACTTCTGAATATTTATCTCCCCAAATGAGGCAAGTACTTGAAGGAGATATTTGTACACTGATATTCATAGTAACATTATTCTCAGGCTGGAAAGGTGGAAGTAATCTATATGTCCATCAACAGATGAATAGATAAATGCAATGTGGTATATACCTGTACTAGAATATTATTCAGCCTTTAAGAGAAATATAATTCTGATATAATAAGAGAATGACTAGACATACCACAGACTAGAAGAAAAATTTTTGCAATATCTGATAAAGGACTGATATATAAAATATACAAAGAACTCTTAAAACACAACAAAAAGAAAACAAACAACCCAATTTAAAAAATGATCAAAATATCTGAATAGAAACTTCACCAAAGAAAATTACACAGAGGGAATATATATGAAATAAGTATATGAAGAAGTGCTCAATATCCTATGTCCTTAGGGCACTGCAAATTAAAATGTGATCAACCACATACCTATTAGAATGGCCAGAATAAAAAAAAAAACACACTGATAACACCAATAGTTGCAAGGATGTGAAGCAACAAAAACTCTCATTCATTGCTGTTTGGAATGCAAAATGGTACAGACACTGGAAAACACCTTGACAGTTTCTTACAAAATTAAATATACCCTTACTACACAATCTAGCAATCACATTCTTGGGTATTTACTAAAATCAGTTGAAAAGCTACATCCATACACAAAATCCTGCACATGGATATTTATAGCAGCTTTATTCATAGTTGCCAAAACCTGGAAGCAATCAAAATGTCCTTCAATAGATAAATGGATAACAAGCTCTGGCACATCCGGACAATGGAATTTGATTTAACACTAAAAAGAAATGAACTATTAAGCCATAAAATGACATGAAAGAAATGTAACTGTATATTACTAAGTGAAAGAAGCCAATATGAAAAGGGTACATACTGTACTATTCCAACTATATGACAGTCTAGAAAAGGCAAAACTATGGAGACAGTAAAAAGTTCAGTGGTTGCCAGAGGTAAGGGGAGGGAAGGATTAATAAACAGAGCAAAAAGGATTTTTAGGGCAGTGAAACTATTCTGTATGATATTACAATGATGGATACATGTCCTACATTAGACAAAACCATAGAACGCACATTATCAAGCGTGTATCCTAATGTAATGATGGTGATAATAATCTGTCCTAGTTGGTTCATCAGTTTTAACAAATGCACCACTCCTATACAGAATGTCGATAGTGGGGGGAGGCTGCCAGGGGCAGGGCAACCAAGGAGAATATGAGAACTCCGTACTTTCCACTCAACCTTTCTATCCACTGAAAATATCCTAGAAAATAAAATATTTTGAAGAAAAAAAGAAAAATATTCTGATGCATGCTACAACATTAATTAACCTCAAAAAATTATGCTCAGTGAAATAAGCCAAATGAAAAAAAAATACAAGTAATGTATGATTCCACTTATATCAGATACACAGAATAAACAAATTCATAGAGACAGAACACATAATAGTTTCCAGGAGCTGGGGGTTGGGAGGGGTGATAATAACGAATCATTACACAGAGTCTTACTTTGAGAGGATGTAGAATTTTTGGACATGGATAGTAGTGATGATTTCACAACAATGTAAATTACACACTTAAATTTATTAAAATTGTAAAGTTTATGTCGTGTATTTTATTACCATAAAAAAGTCAAGAAAAGGAAACTCTTTGCTTTCATATTTTTCAGATTTATCTGTGTTTCCAATGACGTTAAGTAATAACCAAGTTGAACATTTAAATGAATAACCCTGGCTCACAAGAATTATGGTTTATTTGACTTAAGATTTGATAACTGAACTTTCTCCTTTTTCAATCTCTCTTTGTTGAAAACCTAAATTCTGTATGAAATGCCTTCCATCACTGAACAACCCTTAATTCTCCTGATATGCTTCACAGTTTAAAGCTGGAAAATTTAAAATAGATCATTCTGAGTGACAGAATTAAAATTGGTCCTGGGAGAATTGAGTTCAAAATAATATTTATAAAAATGAGAGATAAGGTAATACTAAATTATTAACAGTATCTTGTGATCTGCTTTTCCTCAAACTGGAACTGTTTCCCTTGTTCTGAACCAGTAAAAATACCTACCTTTAAACAGTACAACTAAGTTCGAGCATCCAAATATATTAGCCAGTCCATGGCACTGTACTATGGGGAAGGACTCCCAAGTTTCCAGCTTCTGCCTTTGGACCATACGCCAAATGCCCCAACTTTTATAGCTCCTACCTAAGGTATGGGTCCCCATTGGTCACTATATAATGACAAAGGGGTTGATTCATCAAGACTTGAATGCAAAGACTTGTATTTAAGACCTGAAACCATAAAAGTCATAGAAGAAAACATGAGGTGTAAGCTCCTTGATAATGGATTTAGGGATGGTTTTCTAAATTTGACTTAAAATAGAGAATTAAATAAGTGGGACTACAATAAGCTAAAAAGCTTCTGCACAGCAAAGGAAATCAACAAAATCAAGGCAACCTACTGAATGGAAGAAAATATTTGCAAATCACATATCTGATAAGGGTTTAAATATTCAAAATATGTAAGAACTTACACAACTCAAGAGCAAAGAAACCAATAATCCAATTAAAAATTAGAGAGAAGATCTGGGTAGATATATTTTCTTTTCTTTTTTTAATATATTTTATTGATTTTTTACAGAGAGGAAGGGAGAGGGATAGAAAGTCAGAAACATGGATGGGAGACATCCATCAGCCGCCTCCTGCATGCCCCCTACTGGAGTTGTGCCTGCAAGCAAAGTAGATGCCCCTGACCAGAATCGAACCTGGGACCTTTCAGTTTGCAGACTGATGCTCTATCCACTGAGCCAAACCGGTCTTGGCTGGGTAGATATAGTTTTAAAGAAGACATACAGATATCCAACAGGTACATGAAGAAACACCAGAGAAATACAAATCAAAACCACAATGAAATATCACCTCACACCTGTCAAAATGTCTAACATCAACAAATCAATATATGACAAGTGCTGGTGAGGATGTGGTGCAAAGGGAACCTTTGTACACTGTTGGGGAAATGTACATTGGTTTAACACTATGGAAAGCAGTATACATGTTTCTCAAGAAATTCAAAACAAAAGTACCAGCAATCCCGCTTTGGGGCATCTGTCTGAAGGGAAAGAATCATTATCTCAAAGAGATGTGTGCACCTCCATGTTCATTGAAGCATTATTCACAGTAGCCAAGATAAGGAAACAACCTATGTTTGAGTTGACAGAGAGAAGGATTAAAAACATGTGATATATGTATATAATGGGACACTATTTAGCTTTTACAAAGAAGGAAATCCTGCCATTTGGGGCAACATGGATAAACCAAGAGGGCATTTTGCTATGTGCAATAAGTGAGACACAGAAAGGCAAGTACTGAATGGCATCACATTTATGTGAACTCTAAAAAAATATATATAGTCAAGCTCATAGAAATGCAGAAAACGGTGCTTACGAGGGAGGGGCTGGGAAAACAGGATGAGGTTGGTAAAAGAGTAAAAATTTTCAATTATAAGATGAATAAGGTCTGAAACTCTAATATATACCATGGTGAGTATAGTCTATAATAGTGTATCATGTAATTAAAATTTGCTAAGAGAGTAGACCTTGTGTTCTCACCAATTAAATAAATCAATAAACATGTGAGGTGATAGTATGTTAACTCCATGGTGGTAATTCTTTCACAGTATATATACAAGGTGTCCCAAAAACATGTATACACACTTTAACAGCTGGTAGTTCAGTTTTAAGAATGAAATGTATTTTAATAAACACTGCCCTTATAATTATTCAAAGTGTATATATATATATTTTTGGGACACCTTATATATTAAATCATTACACCATATACTTTAAACATACTACAATTATTTATTAATTGTATCTCAATAAAGTTGGGGAAAAAATAGATCACATCTGCTCCTTACAATAATCCCTTAGGTAAATATTGCTCACCCCTCTCCTTTGGTTCCAAACACTACTCTTATGGTCCCTCTCTCAGGAAAGATGACAAAATGCCCTTTAGTCAAATCTACTGGAAGTAAATTGTATCCAGAAAAATCAGCAAGGATTAATAGACACCTGGTCTAAGGGAACAATAAGTAAAATGAGGAGCACTGACAAAATTTATTCAACAGTGACTTTGACAAGATACATCTCTGTGCCTCATTTTCCTAATCTATAAGATGGAGATAATCATAGTGCCTTCTGCATAGGGTCATAACAAGAATTAAATGAATTAAATGTATTATGTCTTTAGAGCTATGAACATAGTAAAAAATATATAAAGGTTGTTAATTTTTTTTAACTATTTGCTCTTTAAAAAAATGACTTCATTAGCCCATTTCTCTCTACAGAGAGATATTAGGCACTGTGTAGCTTCTGACGCACATCACAGCTAAAGTTAGCCAATTGCCAATTGTACACCAAGATGAGCAAAATGCTCAATTGAATTATGGTTAAGCTCTCTCAGTTTGGTTTACTTAACAATTGTATTCAGGACTGCCAGGACTTGCATTCTGGGTTTGGTGAAGCTGGAGAAATGACAAGCTGTGACTACGCTGGATCTTTGGTTCTTGAAGTTACTTGTAGGAAGGAAAATATCACTCTGGTCTACATAGTCTCTAATAAGGACACCAATCAACAGTAAAAGAATATAGTTCAAAGTGAAGAAACAGCTATTAACAAGATCCACTGCTGTGAGTATTTTATGTCTTTTATTTCTATAATCTCATTTTGTGTTTAATAATAAGCATCTGTTTTGATTTTTTATAGCTATGTAATTCTGTTCTAAATTAAACCTCCTAATCGTTATATTCACAATTCATTTCATACAATTTTTAATTGTCCAGAAAGGGAAAAATAGGGGGAGGGGATTTGCAATGAGAAGCTAATATAGTTTATATACTTTATTGTTCATTATTACATTTAATTATCATTGAAAGATTATCGAGTTAGCATTATCATTTCCGGTTTTACAAGAAAAGAGAGAATGAGAGCAAGGGCAAAAACAAAAGCAAGCAAAGGAGAAAGAGAAACTAGAATTGCTTACTTCTAATATTAAATTCAGAAGATCATATTAAAGTTTTAAACTTTTTTGTCCACATTTTCATAAATAATGAATTCCACATTAATGCTGAAATAATTGAGATAATGCAGTATTTTGCTTTGAATTTCAAGTTTATCTTTTTATTTCATGCTCTTGTCTCCTAAGAACCTCTCAGGGGAGTGTTCACTGCTTAATCCTGATAAATGCTTGATTTGTAACATACTTCTTTCCCACTAGACTTACAAAATCCTCCAAGAAAGAGGGCACAGAATTGCTCAAGAACAAAGATTTAGTGCTGTGTTTACACATGACTCAATTCTAACCAATTGGGAGCCTGTTGATTTAAGGTTTAAAAGAAAGTCCTTGTAGGACACAGACTGTCTTGTTTAAAAACATTCAGGGCTTCTGATAATACCACTGTTCTGTTATGACCAGAAATTTTACTAAAGCAATTGGCAGAGGAAAAGAAAAAATCATTTCTAATCCTTAAACTTTTCCTTTAACTTTCCAGATTTAGTTGAGTGGTATCTGTTTTTTAAGGATCTAAGTGTATCCAATATGATCAATAAAAAAAGCTTCAAAGATTTTTTGTTCAACAAAGCAAAAATGGTGACCAGAAATATCATTAAAATTATCATCCTCTTGCCTTAGCTGGTTTGGCTAGGTAGATAGAGCATCGGCCTTCAGACTGAAGGGTCCCAGGTTTGATTCCAGCCAAGGGCACATGCCTGGGTTGTGGGCTCAATTCCCAGTAGGGGACATGCAGGAGGTAGCCAATCAATAATTCTCTCTCATCATTGATGTTTCTCTCTCTCCCTCTCCCTTCCTCTCTGAAATCAATAAAAATAATTTTTTTAAAAATATTATCCTCTCAATTCATCTTTCTTCTATATTTGTTCTTTGGGTTAAACATCTTAAATTACTCATCCTATCTAATAAAAGAGTAATATGCAAATTGACAGTACCTCCACTATACTCACAAGCCATGCTCACCAGCCAATCAGAGTGAGTGTGCAAATTAACCCAACAAAAATGGTTATGGCCACAGAGAGATCAGGAGAGAGGCTTGGATTGCCCCTGGCAATGGAGGAAGCCAAGCTTTCTGCAAAGCCTGGCCACTGCTTAAGGCAATAAAGTTTCAGTGGCTGTGTGAGTAAAAAGCTTGGCTCCGCTCCAGGCTATAAAGTTTCAATTGTAGAAGATAAATAAATCTCAGATATCAGGGCCTCCACTTGGGTCACTGGGGGTTGTGGCCAGACTGTAAACTACCACAGGCCTCTTGCCCAGGCCACCCCATGCCCCAAGGGAATACCCACCCTGAGCCAGCACACCCTTCAGGGCAAACTAGGGGCCCCCACTCATGCAGCAGGCCTTTATCCTATCTAATAAAAGAGTAATATACAGATTAGCCATCACTCCAACACACAAGATGACTGCTCCCATGTGGACACAAGATGGCCACCACAAGATGTCCAGCAGTGGATGACTGTTGGGAGGAACCAGGCCTGCAAGAAAGGGCAGTTAGGAGTGACCAGGCAGGTAAATGAGGGAAGTTGGGGGTGACCAGGCCTTCAGGGAAGAGCAGTTGGGGATGGCCAGGCCCATAGGGTAGGGCAGTTAGGGGCAAACAGGTTGGCAGGGGAGCAGTTAGGCACCAATTAGGCTGGCAGGGGAGTGGTTAGGGGGTGATCAAGCTGGCAAGGTAGAAACAGTTAGGGGCAATCAGGAAGGCAGGCAGGTGAGCAGTTGGGAGCCCGCAGTTCTGGATTGTGATGGGAATGTCCAACTGCCCATTTAGGTCCGATCCTACCTTGATTGGGCCTAAACAGGCAGTCAGACATCCCTCAAGGGGTTCCAGATTGGAGAGGGAGCAGGCTGGGCTGAAGAACACTCCCTCCCTTGCACAAATTTCATGAACTGGGCCTCTAGTCTACCTAATAAAAGAATAACAAGTTAATTGACCATACCTTCGCAACACCCACCAGCCAATTAGGAGTGACCTGGGTTCCTGAGACCCAGGTATGTATGCAAGTTAACTCAGGCATTCTGCACCACCCCAGCCACTCTGGGCCTCTGGGCAGTATGGGAAGGTGAAAAGGACGCTCAAGGCTGGAGCAGAAAGGTGGCTCCAGCCAGAGTGAAGGCAGTGCTAGTAGCCAGGAAAAGGAAGGCCCATTCTTGCACAAATCTTTCTTTATCAGGCTTCTAGTAAAATATAATGGAAACTGCAGAAAATTATCAACTGGTAAATTATATTAATTAAGGCTTTTTTATTTTTTTAAATATATTTTTATGGATTTCAGAGAGGAAGGGAGAGGGAGAGAAGATAGGAACATCAATGATGAGAGAGATTCATTGATTGGCTGCTTTCTGCATGCCTCTTACTGAGGATCAAGCCTGCAACCTGGGCATGTGCCCTTGACCAGAATCAAACCAGACCCTTCAGTCCGCAGGCCAATGCTCTGTCCACTGAGTCAAACCAGCTACAGCAGTTAAAGGCTTTTTAAAATGAAAGTAAATGAAATCTACTTAACTTGAATAATAAATAATAATAAATAACTTTTCTTAGAATACTGATATATATCAGAATCCAAAAAAAAGATAAAAGGCCTTGAGAGGGACAGGAACTTAGAAAACTCTGAAGACCCAGTAGTAAAAATTCACAGATTTTCTAGAATGCTGTCTAAAGTTACTGAGGTTCCAGAAACTTTGAATCTATATCTTTTGGGTCAAAATTTTCACAGTTCTGGAAGGGAAAACCTGATTGGCTTGGTAAGGTCAGGTGATCATCCTTGAATGAGTCAGTTTCAATCACTAAAGGTAGGCTTTTAAAATCGTTTTTAAAATCCTTCCATAGATGCCGAAACCAGTTTGGCTCAGTGGATAGAATGTCGGCCTGCAGACTGAAAGGACCTTGGGTTCAATTCTGGTCAAGGGCACGTACCTTGGTTGCAGGCACATCCTCAGTAGGAGGTGTGCAGGAGGCAACTGATTGATATTTCTCTCTCATCGATGTTTCTAACTCTTTATCTCTCTCTTTTCCTCTCTGTAAAAAAATCAATAAAAATATATTTTTTTAAAAATCCTTTCATAGCACTGTGCTACTTCCCTAGGCCCAAATATCCTACAAGGACCTATCCGGCCTTATTTCACCTGATATCTTTAACTTGTTCTCTTGCCTAGAACTTTCCTCATCACTCTTTCTCATTCTTTGCATGTCAACCAAAATGTCAGTTGACAGAGTTTTATCTTCATCCACATCTAAAACAGGTTTCCTTTGTTATCTCTTGTTCACATAGTTCCATGCTATACTTTCATAATACTTACCTCAATTTGTAACCAGATGTTTACTTTGGAGTTTGTTTCATCTCTGTATTCTACTTTTTTTTTTTCTCCAACTATCTTACCTAATAATAGAGAAACATGTAAATTGATTGTACCTCTGCTATGCCCACGCCAATCAAAGTGAGTATGCAAATTAACCCAACAAAGATGGCGGTTAATTTGCATATGTACCTGGGTCTTGGGAACCTCCTTGGCACCCAGGTCACTCCCAGCTGGCTATCAGAGGGAGGGGCAGGGCGGGGGTGCCCACTTCCCAAGCTTAAAGCCTCAGCAAATCATTCAGAAGTCAGCACTGGGTTGCCCAGCTGCAGCCTGGTGACCCAGCATTGACTGCCCAGGTGGCTGAGACCCCGAAAGTGAGTCAGGGTCTCATCTGCAGCCTCAGTAGAAGATGTTGATCAATTTACTTACCTCTCTCTTTCTCTCCCTCTTTCTTTCTGATCTTCACCAGCAACCAGGCTTTTCTTTCTCTCCTGGCCTCCTCTGAGATTGCTGTTAAGCCTCACCTCTTTGATCAGGCCAGCGATAGGCCTGGAGATGCTGACTGGCATAGGAACTGACCAAAGGTGGGTGCTGTGGGGAACCTATGGCTGCCTATGAGGCAGAGCTTCTGAGGCTGACTGGCATAGGAACTGACCAATGAAAACCAAATCTAGGAGGCAAAGCTTTTGATGCTGGCATAAGAGCTGACCAATCAGAACCAAATTGGCCAGCAGAGGAGGGCAGTTGTGGGTGATCAGGCTGGCAGGCAGAGGCAGTTAGAGACAATCAGGTAGGCAAGCAGGTGAACAGTTAGAAGCTAGTTGTCCCAGATTTTGAGAGGGATGTCTGTCAGTTTAGACCAGATCTCTAGGATTGGGCCTAAAATGGCAGTTGGACATCCTACAAGGGGTCCCCAATTGGAGAGGGTGCAGGCTGAGTTGAGGAAACCCCCTTCCATGCACAAATTTTGTGCACCTGGCCTCTAGTAATCTATAAGAGGGAGGAGATTTTGATTCTTTTGTCTCAGTTTCAAAACCGGCAGTGCCTGATATATAGCAATCAGTCCATGAATATTTGTGAATGAATGAATGAACAATGGTTGATGAAGGATCTTCTTATGTTTCAGGGGCATTTCTCAAAGAGGAAAATTGATCATCACCTTACACACTATCTAGCACCTGATCGTGGTGACAACTGACTGATAGAAAATTTGAAAACAAAATTTGCAGAATTTTTACCCCAAGCTAACTCATCCTATATAATAAAAGGCTAATACACAAATTGACCAGATGGTGGAACAGCCAGTCACTATGACATGCACTGAACACCAGGGGGCAGACACTCAATGCAGGAGCTGCCCCTTGGTGGTCAGTATGCTCCCACAGGGTGAGCGTGGCTCAGCCAGAAGCCCTGAGCCAGGCTCGTGGCTGGTGAGTGCAGTGGCAGTGGCTGGAGCCTCTCCCACCTGCTTGGTAGTGCTAAGGGTGTCTGACTGATGGCTCCCAGACTGCAAGAGGGCGCAGGCCACATCGAAAGGCAACCCCCTCCCCACCCCTTCACACAAGTGCATGAATTTCATGCACTGCGCCTAGTACTCAATATTTTACATAGCTATTTATTTTTCTTTTACTTTGCATGCTATTTTCCCTTTGGAAAAAAATTTGATAATATTTATTTTGGGGAAACGTAGATAGAAATGGGATTTGATTTTACTTGTGCCAAACACTAGAGTTAGATGGCCTTACTAATATGAAAAAAGTATGGAGATGAAGATAATTATCTATATAGAATATACCTCTGAGTATTTGAAATTCAGAAGATAACACATTAATTATTAAGCAAACAGCTAAAGACTTCAGTTTTTCTGCTTAGAAAAGCTATTAATATTAAAGAAAGACTGTAAAAGATTATGTGGATATAAATTTAATAGCAATTCTCATCCTAACCTAAGATTTGTCTTCACCAAAGTTATGGAGGACAAGATGTTTTATCTTGGTATCCACTCACCTATTGGAATTCTAGGCCTGGGAAATTCAGGCCCAGATCACGATATATTCATTGTAACCTGTTGCAATGCTGAACAGCTTGCATTGCTGGGGCACGTGCCTCTTTCACCCTTCCTCCTCAGGCCGATTTTCAACTCCAACAGGCTATAGGAGGTTATTAGAAGTGGACTTCCTTAATCCCAGCTGCACTGCATGCCCAAGGAATGAGAGTGCTTAGTGGATCACTCATTAAGCAGAATTGGTGCTGTAGAATGAACTATTGTTGCTCAAACCATCAAATATCTATAAGAATAAGTTCAGCCGAAACCGGTTTGGCTCAGTGGATAAAATCCCAGGTTTGATTTCAGTCAGGGTCATGTACCTTGGTTGCGGGCACATCTCCAGTGGGGGATGTGCAGGAGGTCGCTGATAGATGTCTCTCTTTCTCATCGATGTTCTTAACTCTCTACCTCTCTCCCTTCCTCTCTGTAAAGAATCAATAAAATATATTAAAAAAATAAAGAATAATTTCAGTGGTCTTCTTTAATCAAAACCTACATTAAATCATCATGAATCATAGAGACAATCCACTCCACAGCAAAAAGAAGAGCAAAACTTATATTAATATTAGTAGAATCCCAGTGCACAACATGGATGCACTGAGGGGATCCCTCAGCCTGGCCTGCACCCTCTTGCAGTCCAGGACCCCTCGGGGGGATGTCTGAATGCTGGCATAGGCCTACTCCCCAGGTAATTCTTGAAGTTGGGTAGTGTCAGTTCTCCTGGGAGTGGGCCTAAGCCAGCAGTGGGACATCCTCCAAGGGGTCCTTAGCACTGCTGCAAAGGCGAGAAAGGCTCCCACCACCGCTGCTGTGCTCACCAGCCATGAGCCTGAGCTTCTGGCTGAGCTCACTGCCCCTGTGGGAGTGCATTGACCACCACAGGGCAACTCCTGCATTGAGCGTCTGCCCCTTGGTGATCAGTATGCATCATAGTGACCAGTCATTCTGACATTTGGTCGATTTGCATATTAGGGTTTTATTATATAGTATACCCTATATCTTGATCTTGGGTTACTTATGTTCTTATTATTGAGTTTTAAGAGTATATTTAAACTCAACAATAACAAAAATATTTTAGATACAAGTCCCTTATCGGATAGAGCTTTTACAAATACTTCTCCCACTCTGTGATTTGTATGCACATTCTCTTGACATTGTCTTTTGCAGAGCAGATGTTTTAGTTTTAATGAAATCCAGTTTATCAATTATTTCTTTCATGGATTGTGCCTATGTTGTTGTATCTAAAAGGTAATTTCCAGCCGAAACTGGTTTGGCTCAGTAGATAGAGCGTTGGCCTGTGGACTGAAAGGTCCCGGGTTTGATTCCAGTCAAGGGCATGTACCTTGGTTATGGGCACATCTCCAGTAGGAGGCGTGCAGGAAGCAGCTGATTGAGGTTTCTCTCTCATCCATGTTTGTAACTCTCTATCCCTCTCCCTTCCTCTTCTTAAAAAAAAATCAATAAAATATATAAAAAAATAAAAAGTAATTTCCAAACCTAAGTTCATTTAGGTTTTCTCTGTTTATAGTTATGAATTTTACATTCAGTGTATGATCTATTTCTAGTTAATTTCTATAAAGGATATAAGATCTGTGTCTATATTCTAGTTTTTATTTTTATGTCGTTAGTTGTTCCAGCACCATTTGTTGAAAAAGACTACCTTTGCTTCATTGTATTGTCTTTGTTCCTTTGACAAAGATCAGTTGACTATATTTATGTGGGTCTATTTCTGGGCTCTCTATTCTGTTCCATTGATCCATTTGCCCCTTCTTTCACCAGTACTACACTATCTTGATTACTCTTGCTTCATAGTAATTCTTGAAGTTGGGCAGTGTCAGTTCTTCAACTTTGTTATTCTCCAATGTTGAGTTCTCCTAGTCTGAGTCTGAGTTTACAATCTTTGTAATCAGTTTGTAGATATCCACCAAATATCTTGCTGGAATTTTGTTTGAGATTGCATTGTATCTATAGATCAAGCTAGAAAAAAAAATGGACATCTTGACAACATTGAGTCATCCTAATCATGAACGTGTAATATCTCTCCATTTATTTAGTTCTTCTTTGATATCGTTCAACAGCATCTTGTGGTTACACCTTTTATAATCCTTTGATATTCTGTTTTGGTTTTCTCTGTCTTTTTTTTCCTCTTTGCTTTTTCAACTTTGGAATTTGTGTTGTCATATCCTCCGGGTCTTTCTTCAGCTGTATCCAGGCCATTAATGAGCCCATCAAAGGCATTCTTCACTTCTGCTACAGTTTCTTTTTCTTTTTCCTCTAGCATTTATTTTTGTTATTTCTTAGAATTTTTATCTCTTTGTTTATATTATTCATCTGTTCTTGCATATTTTCTACTTTATTCATGAAAGCCGTTAGCATTTTAATCATAGTTTTTAAAAATTCCTCTTCGGATCATACCAATAGTCCTGCCATATTTGACTCTAGTTCTGACACTTCAGTGCCTTTAAAATGTGCTTTTAGCCTTTAATGTGCTTTTTATTTTTTATTTTTTTGTAGGGTGGACATGAGTACTGAGTAAAAGGAATTGCAGTGAATAGGTATTTCATAATGTAATGGTAAAGTGTGAAGAGAAGAGAATCATTTTAGTCCTAAAATTGTGTCTTAGTCTTTTGGTGAGCCTATGCCCCTAGCTATGAGCAATCCAAGTGCTTCTCAGGTTTCCTTCCCCACTTGGGTAATGACTAGAGAGGGCCTGGATTTGGGAACCTCCCTTCACATGCTAAATTAGGCTCCAATAAAATTCTACCAGGTTAGTCTCTGATAAAATGGTTAAGAAGGACATAATGTGCTGGCTGCTTCAAATGGTTCCTCTTCCCCTCCTCCTGCTGGGAGCACCAGGATTTTTCTTCCCTGTTCACTGTGAGGACATGGTAGAGGTTCTTGGAAGTAAAATTCACAAAAGTGTTCCCCACTCCAACCCCATTACTAGGTTCCACTGGGGGAGTTTTTAACTTACAGTTGTTCACACGGAGCCTCCAGCAATTGGTCAAGTACTGTGGGAACCTCTTTCCACGTCCCGCATGGTTCAGGGTTCCCGGGTTAGGGTTCGGGTTCTGAAGGAGGCCGCACGCAAACGAAATGAGAGACTAGAAAACATTAATTTGGCGATATTGGGGGGCCAGGCGGGAGCCTTCCTCTAGTGGAAAGGACTGCCATTTGCTCTGGCATTTTTCTCCCTTTTATTAAGGCTTTGGGACACACCCCTAGCCTTTAGGCAGGAAATAACAGAAATTAACATGATACAAACAGATAGTTTCAACTAAA
>PVJN01042283.1:0-18369 GCA_004026805.1 Lasiurus borealis | reverse complement strand
CTGAAGGCACGCCTGTGGCCCAGGGCCCACGCATGGCCCAGCCACTCCCGGCCAACGCTACACCAGGGCTCTGCGGGACTCCGCTCCAGGGCACTCTTTGCCGTAGGGCCTTGGGCAAGTCACCTCTGGGGCTCGGTGTCACCCCGTATGAAGTGGGCATAATATCCCCTCTATGGCACCTGAAAACGCCCCGCTCAGTAAGTGTTTGTAAACAAGCTTCCCGTTCTCGTTCTTGTTGTTCCTCTTTCAAACAGGTCTCTCCTCAGGGAGGAAGGACTTTGTCTGACTTCCGAGCTCCACGCTTACCTCACTCACCCTAACCCAGAAATTTAGCTCAAGGGCAGTGTGGTGCCTGCAGAATGAAACAGCCTGGGAGCCAGCAAGATGAGGGTGATGGACCCACAAGGTCTGCGCCGGTGCCCCTGTTTCAGAGCGAAGGCGCTTTAGTCTGGACGACTGGTCCCTTATCTGGAAGTCATGTTTGAAGTGTCCTCCACCACCTGGAGTCCACCCAAGACTCCAGGGACTACTACATCACACTTCGGCTCATGCTGTTCCCTTAGCCGGGCACACTATTCCTCAAGTAACGCCTGGCAAAGGCCGCGCCATGCTTGGGCTCCATGGGCCAGGCCCACTCACTAGCCAGCCCATCGTGCCAGTTTGCTCTTCTGTTGCCCAGAGCCTGGCTCTGTGAATATTGGTCAAGCAGAACATTTAGGGCTCAGGACTCTGGGGACACTCAGTCTAGGAGTAAACACCTTCCACCTTTTAGCTGGGAGGGCTCCTTGATCGGGACTACAACAATGGCAGCCATTGAGAACACAGGCAGGGAGGTCCACAGAGGAAGGATGGGCCTCAGGTGCTCTCTGCTAGCGAGTGGGATGTGTTCCAGCATCTGAACACTGTTCCCTCCAAATGGTATAAAACTCACATACAGCCATGGCTGGTTTGGCTCAGTGGATGGAGCGTCGGACTGCGGACTGAAGGGTCCCAGGATCGATTCCAGTCAAGGGCACATGGCCAGGTTGCAGGCTCAATCCCAAGTTGGGGGCGTGCAGGTGGCAGCCGATCAATGATTCTCTCTTATCCTTGATATTTCTCTCTCTCCCTCTCCCTTCCTCTCTCAAATAAATAAAAATATATTTAAAGAGAAAAAAAACTCACATTACAGTCCACACCAGTGTCAGGGTGAGCTCCAGGGAGGACAGACACTTCTCAGCTGTGGTTTTCCCTCATGTGCAGAACACACACCCTCCCCCCCATCTCCCTCAGGTTTTCATGTGCCATTGGTTCTCCTCTGCCCTATTGCCACTGCTGGGCTCTTGCTGAGAACTGTGTGACAGATTCAAGAGTTCTCCTTGGGAAACCTCCATGTCTTCATCTGTGAAACCGTCTCTTGCTGAAGCTCTTGGGGTCTTGGGCAGAGTGGGTGAATGACCAACTTGCTCACATGTGCCTGAACATCGGCATCGCCTGGGACTCTGGCCCACCCCAAACCTACAAAATCTGAATTCTACTGAAAGGTTATAAAACCAACCCCAGACTCCCAGTGAATCTTAGAATCAGGTGAGGTTAGGAACAGGGATACTAATGAACTGAGCGACACTTGGTAAAACATAAAACAAAAGCAACCTATACAAAGGACTCAGTGACGGATAATGCGCACATGTTCGCGTGTGTGCATGCGTGCATGCGTGTGCACGTTATTACACGTGGACAGTCTTCCCTGCCAGGTTCCAAGCAGCTGGCGGCTGGGCCCAGCTCAGTTTCACTTCCCTAGCCCCAGTAGGTTCAGTTCTCCACCGAGAACCATTTGCACAGTGTTTCTCCTCTGCCCTATTGCCACTGCTCCGTACAGTTGCCCTGGGGTGGGCACTTTTGTCCCCACTTTATCAACAAGGGGACTAAGGCTCAGAGAGGTGAGAGGGCCCGGTCCAAGGTTACCCAGGGAGTGGCAGAATATGAACCCAGGACAAGGCCAACACTCCTTTTATCTCCTTGGTCAAGTCAAAAGGAGCTTGAGAAATACAGGTGAGGGCTGTCAGGGGGACTACCTGGGACTCTGGGGCAGAGAGGTGAGTGGAGTATGTGGGATCCATGCATCACAGACCCCCACCCCAGTGGGGAGCGAAGGAAGCCTGGGCCTGACTCCAAAGTCTGGCGAGGCCCAGAGTCTAGCTGACTCAGGCAGCATCTCCAAAGACAGGAACGAGGCACAAGTTATATCGCCTGAGACTTGGGCCCCCCGCCCCCCGCCCCCCGGCTGTCACCCCTACAGAGGGGGGTCACTTTTTCCCTCAAGTAAAGGCAGCAGGAGAAACACTTGTCCCTAAAATGCCGGCAACCCAAGCACAGGGAACCACAGGAAAGGCCCCAGGAGGCCCAGCTCTGCCAGTGACCACCGCCTGACCAAGGCCAGGCCTGCCCCTGTGGGCTGTGCTTTAGGCCAGGTGACCAGGAGATCCAGCAACCTGGAGATGCATGGGTGTGCGTGCACGCGTGCGCGCGCTAACACCACACACACACACACACACACACACACACACACACCCCTCTCCTGAAGGCAACCAACCCAGCGGAAGAAAATGTACTCCTTAAATACATCTATGCCTCTGTTTCCTCAAATACAGAAGGGGAATAGTAATATCTCTGAGGGTCATGGGAGTTAAATGAGCTAGTATGTGTAGATCACTTAGAACAGCACCTGGATAAAGTGTCAGCTACCAAGTTGATGGCCAAATTCATACACTTTCCCTAGAGCAGTGACAGCCTGGACTCATAGCTAAGGCCCTGCTGGCCACCACCAGGCCCCCTGGGCACTTACAGGCCAGGTCCCGGTCTCCACTGCAGGGCAGCCATCTCTGCAATGTGGCCGTCACCCTAACACTCCAGGCTCCTCCCCATTCCCCTTTCCCTTCTATTCCAACTTCCTCTCCCCTTTCTCAGTGGTAAGGATTGGGAAACCCCGGGGTTCCGCCTCCCCACTCCCAGAATATTGCTGATTGAGGGCAATGTGGGTGTCATGAGCTAGTGGCTTCCCGGAGATCTGAGCATGAATGTGGGAACCTCCTGTCACCTCCTCTACCTAGCCTTGGGGTGCAGTTGGGATAGCATCTCAGGTAGCTGCCCATGGCAGGACAGAGGGCAGGAGGAGGGGCAGGCAGCTAGACCGGGCCTGCAGCCCTCATACTAGGTATTGGGACCGTTCTAGCCCTCAGGGCTTTGGCGCCTGCCAAGCTGGGGAGGTGGAAGTTTCAGAGGCTGGAGCCTGGACTCGAGAGCAGACAAAGGCTTTGCTGTGAGCACTGCTGGGAAAGGGGACGGCACAGCGGCCTCGCCAACCCGTGGGGGCAACTGCAGACAAGCTGCTTGGAACAGAGCGGCCAATGAGCCTCCCTCCCTCCCTTCTTCCTTCCCACTGTCACTCTGGGCAGCTGTGACGGAATCCTTCCTCCTGGGAGAGGAAGGTGTCCCCAGGATGGCCGCAGCTGCAGAAATCAGATACTGTGACCCCTCAACTACTCCTGGCAGCCTCAACACTCAGCGGTCCCTGAGGCACCTCCCCGAGCCATCACTGAATGACACAGCAGCCCAGGACCCCGTGCCCAGAGTTCACAGGGAAGGACTCTGAAGCCTGCACGGGGAGGGGGCTTGCCAAGGAAGCTCTAGTCAGGCTGCCCCGGATCAAATCCCGGCTCTGCTGTGTGACCTAGGCAGCCTGCTCACTGTGCCTCCATTCCTCAGCAGAAACATGCAGCTAGACCAGGCCTGCAGCCCCCATACCAGGTTTGGGGACCGTTCTAGTCCTCGGGGTAGAAGAGTGATCACATGAAATGACACAAGTAAACCGCTCAGCACACAGCCAGGCACAGCCAGGGGATGACTAACACTGCCCTCTCAGGCCAGGAATTGGGTAATTCCTGCCCAATACTGTCACCGGAGAGGAGCTCCAGCTTTGTTCAGAACACAGCGAGATGTTATGCATGAGGGTGACCACCTATTCACACTGGAGCAAATCTCAGAAGTGCCTCCTAGTAGGAAGGCAAAATAGCAGCAATCACTGTGGTTGCTCTCAGAACATTCCAGAGCTTTATTATCCCATGGTTGTCCAGTGTGCCAGGCCTCTGCCAACCTGGGTGAGCCTTCACCAGCTGCAAGTGCAAGGAGAAAGCCAAGGGCATTGAGTTAAGGCGTGGGGGGGAGGGGAAGGAGGCTGCCTGAGCACCTTTCTTAAACCCGATTAGCCCTACTTGCTAACATTGCAGCCTTCCTACCTTTTTTTTTTGGGGGGGGGGGTACTAAAGATGTCATTTTTTTCACATCATAGTGAGAGCAGATGGCATCTTTTTAAAAATTGGTAAAATAAAAAGTTTACCAGCCCCAGGGTAGGCCATTCCACTCCTCAACCCAGATTTGTTTTTTGAATATGTACTAGTTCGTGAAATTCAATGCCAATAACGTGCCCATTTTGCAGGTGGGAAAACTGAGGCCTAGGTGTACGAGTTTCCATCCTGCTCTGACTTTGGATGCTTAGGACCAGCTCAACTCCTTACTTACCTGGGGAGCTCTTTTCCAGGCCCAGGGAAGTTAGAGCCCCAAATCCCACGGAAGTCCTTGACCCTAAGGGAAAGCCCTTCCTGGTTGCCCAGTGACCCATCTTCAGTCAATGCAGAGGCCGAGAGGCTCCATCAAAGGATTGCAACTGACAGAGGGTGCCACTGGTGGTCTGGGTTGGGAAAAAACCTGGGCAAACGTTTTCCAGCAGGGGGAGCCAGGACCTGCTCCAAGCTGGACGCCTCTGAGAAAAACCTTGTTCCCACCAGCCCCCCAGTAAGGCCACTCCGGACAGAACTCAGAAGCACCTAAGGGCTGCCCTGTTTGTCTCCTGCTCCTTCTCCCACCCAGGCAGACTCCCTGAAGACAGTTTCCTAGGTAACTAGAGCTTCTGGAGACCTCCCCACCTCTAAGCTTGAATTACAGAAGCAAGCCCAAGGTGGCTCTCTAAGGGGACAGAGGCCCTGTGAGCAGCCAGGACCAGGTGGACAAGCAAAAGTGACTTATCCCTGGGTAGGTCAAATGGGGTGCATCAGAGGCCTGTGAGGGTGCAGAAGATGCCCAGCACCTGGGCTCTGGGCCTCAGCGTATCTGCTCATGAGGTCACAATGCCCCTTCCATCCAAGCCTAGGTGCCCAGAGACTGCCTCCTCCAAAATCATGCTGCTGACTGGGAATGTCCCTACGCAGAACTAAAGCCAGAGAGAGGGTTCCTAATCACAGAACTCACTGGAGAGACACCACAGCTGGGAGTTGAGGGCTTTCGCGGCTCAGTGCATTTCCACAGGCGGCTCCCGGCAGGCCCAGGAATGCACATCCCTGCTCTTCCCATCTTCAAATGCCAACTTCTCCAGGCAGCCATTCCCTCACCCTCCCCTGCCCCTCTCCCAGCTGAGCGAGGAGCTCATTCCTCAGCTGCAATCCTCGCATCTTCCTCCAGTGGTCACATCTGCACCACAGGGTGCTCTAGGGCAGGGGGTGGGGCTCTGCCCAGGAGGCAGCAAATGAGGAGGACCTGGACTGCTGTTGTTATAGCAACCCTTGGTTCTTTTCCAGCTGTTCTTAAATCCTGGAAACAATAATTGCAGCTAACATTGTGTGCCAGGCACTTCGATGGTACGCGGTATAATTCTAGCAAGTAGTAATTTTTTTAAATCATGCTAAATATTTTTATTTCTTTAAATTACTGATTATGGCTGCTCACTTCTTTTCCTATAATTAGTCCAAGGTAATGAGACTTCATAGCATTTTCAGAGTCTGATAGTATACAAAGCACACTCGAAACGCCTAAATGAATGGAAAATCTTCCAAATACACGGCCAGTTACAGAGAGAAATACCAGCTCCCTGGGCTAAGCACACATGTGTGCCAGGCTCAGTGTCTGGCATTTGGGTGCAGTGGTTTACCCAGTCCTTACCAATGACTCTATGAGATGACAAATTTTACCCTCTGAAGATCAAAGAGGTTGAGTGACTTGACCAAAGTTGTACAGCCAGGAAGAGACAAGGGTTCCAGAGTCCTGGTTTCTCAGCCACTGAGCGCTGGGACATCTCCTGGCTTTTATACCAGAAAGTCCCCCTAGTCACCGGAGGCTGGCAGGAGGTAGGGGTGTCATTGTGCACATCAACCAGTTGGATTGGAATGCACGTCTCACGATGGGCCCAGATCACAGGTATTCCCCCATCTTCAAGGACTGCGCTGCAGCCAGTCTCAACCACAGGACGCAGCCACCCAAACATCCACTTAGCTGAGGCTTTGTCCTAAGTGCTCCACCAAGATCTTCCCATTTAATTATGTATACCTGCTGGGATGACTAATACTGGCCTCTCAGGCCAGGAAGAGCTTTTAACTATTAAGTTCAGCCTGCCCAGAGCAATTAAGCAGCTATGTGGCTAATCTCAAATAATTGATGCACGGGGGCGTAGAATCTAGCGGTTCTGTCTCCAAAGCCCAGGCCATGTTTGGAAGTGTAACTGCCCGGTCCACCTCACTCCCACTCAGCCCTGAGAACATCCCCTACCTCCACACATCCCCTGAGCTTTCCCTCACCCTGACCCTCTGGCAAAGTGGCCCAACCTGGGACTTAATCAGCTTACTCCTCCTATAGATAGCCAGCGATCTGGAAGTCTCCTTTTACTGCTGGAGGGCAAGGATACCTGGAATTTAGGCCACCACTATAATTAGTGGAGAATTCTGTCCTTTTTTAATTGACTCGTCTATTTACTTGTTCAATCAGTTCCAACTGACCCCCAGATGGCCGAGTTCTAAATAATTCCTGCCCAACACTGTCACTGGAGAGGAGGGATCCTACTGGCTGCTCCAGCTTTGTTCTCTAAATTCCCCAACAGGCACCTCCCACATCCCTCGAGACCCTGTTCCCCAAATACTCTTTGCCTAGTTCCACTTTTGCCTCTGCTGTGTCACCATAAAAGATTTTGGTTGGAACCTAGCTCTGCCACTTGCCTGCTTAAGAAGTACTGACCTCAGGAATGTCATTTCCCTCTGGGGCCTCAGTTGCATCATCACTGAAATGGGGCACCTTGCATTACACCAGGGAAGGTACAAGGAAGTGCCTCAGCACGGGATTCGATTTGCTCTCAGGAGAAACAGTACGGCCCTGAACAGGAAAAGACCAGCCACCTTTCTTGTCATGCAGCTCATAAACACCAACTACACCCCTTTTCTCAGCATCTCCCAGTGCCGAGAAAGGCGGACACAGACTGTTCTGTGCAGCAGGGAAAATACCAAATAAACAGCTCGATTGGTGTTTTGTGTCAAACAAGCAGCCGGTCCGCTGGCACTGCTAACCCCTCCCGAGGTACTTTATATGCTTCTGAAACCACGTGAGTCAGCAAAACTAGGTTAGACATCTCCTTAGAGTGGGTTCCCTCCTGGGACCTCTGGCTGAGCCTGCGATTCTCCCACAAGCGTGTTTGAGTGAGGGCTGGGCTTTGTTTTTCTTCCTGAGCCAGTTGTCAAAACAACTAAACAATCCTTACCTTAAAGGCACCTGGAAGAATTAAATAAGAACTTCTGGTTTTAGGCTGGTTCTCCAGAGTGAATCAATACCAACCACTCAGCAGGGCATCTGGGGTCAGCAGGCTAGACCACCCCACCCAACCTCTCTCCCTTCTCCACAAGGGAACACCCAGCCACACCACCCCCTTATGCATGGGGAGCACCCACTTCACACTTTCACTCTGTCATATCTTTTTTTTTCCCCACCATGGGTGGTTTCTCTACCAGTAAGGCCCTTCCGGTCCTGGGCTCACCTGGCATGAGCCTATTATAGGCCTCTCGCAAAGTTTCTAAGCTTTGTGTACCCAAAACATCTTCAAAAGACCCTGCCAGGGGACACTTGATCTGTCTCCCCACTTGCCTGGGAGTTCCCAGCCTGGACAGAGTGAGACTCATTGATCTCTGGGTCCCCAGGACCTGAGCCACAGGAAAAGCCCATAACTCTCTGAAGACAGAATGAACAGACTTTCAATTCTCAGTTTTCAGATGTTTAGAGGGTTTCTCCAAACTTCCCCTGATGTCAAATTATTTTCACTAGGCCTTTGCCCCACGCAGCAGTGCTGGAAAGGGGTGTGCAAACGTGTGAGGTCTCAATGGACTGGAAAGGCCACAGGGAAAACAAATGATCTGCAACCTGGAACCTTAAAAAACAGGGCCTATTGTGTCTGTGTGAGAAGATGGATGTCAGCCCGTCTCTGTGGTAATCATCTCACAAGCATGCTGTACGTCTACCTTAAACTGACACAATGATGTGTGTCAATTATCTTATATAATAAAAGGCTAATATGCAAATTGACCAAATGGCAGACCGACAGGTCACTATGATGCACACTGACCACCAGGGGGCAGACGCTCAATGCAGGTGATCAGTGTGCTCCCACAAGGGGAATGCTGCTTAGCCAGAAGCTGGGCTCATGGTTGGCGAGCCCAGCGGCAGCTCTAAAGAAGTCTGACTGACGGCTTAGGCCCGTTCCCTACAGTCAGGTATCCCTTGAGGGGAGGCTCCCGGACTGTGAGAGGGTGCAGGCTGAGCTGAGTAATGCCCCCACCCCAGTGCATGAATTTCGTGCACCGGAACTCTAGTTTCTCAATAAAACTCGAAATAAAAACTCACCGAATTTTAATGTAATTTATATGTTCACATATTAGTCTCCCCCATTCAACTGTATAATTCTTTGATTTATCTTTTTTAAAAAGTTGGGGGAAGCCCTTCTCCACAGAAGCATCTGGCAGGCCCAGTGCTCGGCCATGACACTTTCAGGCCTGGCCACACAGAGATCAGCTGGCCCAGGGAAGGTCTCAGACGTGGTGGAATCAGTGCCTAGAAGCAGTCCTTCCCCCTCATCACCCCCAGCTGGGGACCTCCTAGAGCGTCAGCCTTCCTAATTTTGTCTTTTAGGGTCAGAGGCTTCACTGAGTATCTGGACTGTTTAACCCTAAATTATCTCTGAAAGCACTTCATTACGGGTATTAAGACACATTAATATGAAATATTTGTGCCCTAGTCAGTTTGGCTCAGTGGATAGAGTGTCAGCCCATGGGCTGAAGGATCCTGGGTTGGATTCTGGTCAAGGGCACATATTTGGGTTGTAGGCTCGATCCTCAGCCCTGGTTAGGATGCGTGTGGGAGGCAAACAATCGATATGTTTCTCTCACATCGATGTTTCGCTCTCTGCCTCTCCCCCCTCCTTCCATTCTCTCTAAAAACCCTTGGGAGAGAATTAAAAAAATAAGGAGAAATATTTGCATCGAGCTTTTTAATATACCAAACTGCTTTCTCCCATATGTGCTGGTTAACCCAGTGGGCATCACAGTCCCCATTTTACAGTCGGGGAAACTGAGGCCCAACAGGAGATGGGACTTGTGGGAGGCCACACAGCCAGGATGCAGCAGAGCAGGGATTCTTCTCTAGGCAATGCCAGGGAAGGAAGGACGGTGCTGAGAGGAGCAGAGGCCTGACATCTCAAGGAGCCGTGTGACCTTGGGCAGATGGCTGCACCTCTCTGAGCCTCTGGGGGCTCATTTATAAGGAAGGATGGATGGGAAGATGGAGGCAGAGAAGGACATGAGAAGGAGGGCTGACTCCCCTTCCCAGACCACTTCCCTTCTCTATCTGAGAAAAGGCCCAATCTCAGGCTCACACACTTTGGCTGAATTTTGGGGGCCTCTGTCCCGTTTTGCAATTATAATTGGTTTGTGTAATCATTTCTCTCCCCTCCTGCCTTGTTCCTCATTCTATCTCCCTATGCCTGGTATACAGGGGGAGCTCAATAAAAACTGAGAAAAATGAATAAATGACTCAGTTCCTTCAGGTGTGAGATTATCACAGGATAGGAGAGGGTCTTGAGCAGCGGTCGCCAATCTTTCAGACCTCACAGACCACCAGTGGTCCACTGGTCTAGAGGGAATAAACAAGGAAGGGCAGCAGGGGTCTCCTGGGTAGCAGCCCAGGGAAGGAGAGGGCAGGTGGGAGCCCAAAAGCCCACCTCTCCTGTCTCCTACTCCGTGTGCCCCGGTGGCATCACCAGGCACCTCTTTGAGCCCAGCTTCTTCACCCATAAAGCGAGGAACTTTGCAACCTTCTTTCTCACAGGCTGTCTCAGCTCAGATGGGTTAAGTTCTGGGGCATGTTAGGTGCTCAGAAAGCATCTCTATGTCCGAAGTGGACTTTGTAAATCAACGAGGCTGACACTTTGGTGCCTGGATGAGGAGACAGAGGCCCAAGGCAGTAGCGTCTGAGAGTCTCCGAGCAAAGAGGGCCAGGGCCGGGGCGACAGCCACTGTCTCTAGATTCATGGGGACAGTCTGAAACTTCAAGAAGCAGTTCGTCATAGTTTCTGGGAACGACCGAAGGGCCTCCCTGGGCTGTGGGATAAATGGGGCTACAGAGGTAAACTTGTCAGATTTAGCAAACACTGCACCGGACACACTTAGACTAAAAACATGACTCACTGTTTATCTAAAATTTGAACTGAACTGGGCGCCCTGCATTTTATCTGGAAACCTAATCCACAATATCTGGAGGTGTTACCCCCGTCCCCTCACTAACACAGTGGGGACCCCGGTAAATAAGAGGAACTAAAGACTCCAGCGGTCTGGTCTGAAACCTCCACCTGAGTAAAATGAAGAAGGTGGGGACCGGAGACCACACACGCTCCGAGCATGTAGGCATGCTGCTCTCTTCTTCCCACCCTGGAAGCCCCGTCCTGGTGGCTGCACAGACATTCCACCATCCTCTCGGCTCCTCCGTTTGCACATTTTTTCTAACGCAGGTGTCCACGCCAAAGACGTCACGTCGCGTTACCATCACATTCCACCTTCTCCTACGTGACTCTGGACAGACATTTTCAATGGATCACGCAAAAGGGTCCTGTCTGCCCGGACCATATCCTGATCAGGACCCAGCCCGAGGTTCCTCACTGGAACCCAATCTCTCTCTGGGCCCCCGTAACTTAGAGAAACAAGAGAAAGACCTCCTGTGTGAGAGCTGGTCCGGGCAGACAGGACACCCAGAACAGTCTAAAAACAGCAAGACAGGCAGAGGCTCACAGCACCATTCGACCCTGAAAATAGGAATAAGAGCCACCTCCCCCTCACTACAGCAACACGACAGCCCTGATGGGACTCCATGGAGCAAGAGCTCAGATGATGTGAGAAGACGGCAGGATGTGGGGGATCAGAGAGCACCCACAAATGTGCAAGGTGAAACGGGAGCTGAGTCAGGGCTGGGAATGAGGGGCAGAGGAGCAGATGACCCCAGACCATCCATGGCTGTTCCTAGGGACAAAGGCAGGAGGGTGAGAGTGCTTTTCGGCCTCACAGAGGTGTGCCACTGCGCTGCCAGGCGGAGGCGGGGCCAGCCCTCTTTCTCAGCACACAGACGGGGTGGGGGAGGCACATGCACTGTTGTCCCTTTTACTGTAAACACCCAGCTCCGGGAGGAAGACCCCTCCCACCAGCGGACCCAGCTCCTGAAAGCAAAGGTGCGTTTCCCAGGGGAAGGCCAGCGGCTACCCTGAGGAAATGGGTCCAGACCCAGGTGAGCCAGCAGGTGCTGTGAGAGGCTCTTCCCTTGCTGGGTCTGAGTAAGACTGTGAAACTACATAAAAAGAGATCCCATGGAAAGTCACCTCAGGGGGTGATCTGACCACAAGTTCACACCCCAGGCCTACAACTTTCTTCAGGAGAAGGTCTGTAAGCAAGCCCTGTCCATTGTTAGCACACCTCTGAAATGCCTAAGGAGTAACCCTCTTTTCCAGACTCCTCAAAGGTGCAATCACCCTCAAGGGGACACAGAATCGTAGCTACTCTGTACCTTGCTTTCTCGGACCTTGATATCTTCCTCAAGGCCCCTCCTAAATTCCAAATGCATAAAATAAACGGCAACACTGCCATTCTCAGGTGCATTTGAAACTTGCTTCCCAGCTTTGAGGTCAGTTTAGCTCAAATAAAATCTTAGGTGAATTCTTTATAGCTTTGGGCCTTCTCACATCCGCATGACCCAGGTACCTTCCCCCAGGGGTGCCCTGAGAGTGAAACCCCAGCATCTCAGCAGCCCCAGGAGGCTCCTACTTTTGTGAGCCTGAGTTTCTTCCAAAAACTTCTCTCAGGTTTCAGCATGGGAAGCGCTGGCCTCTGAAAGGCCCTGTCAGTCTCTGAAAAAGCCTCGGTGATGGAATGATTTATAACAAGAAGCATATATTTAATCTTCATCCCTATGCAGCATGGAGCTCTAACAACCCCTGGAATTTGCTGCTCTAACAACCACTGGAATTTGCTCTGGAGATCAGTTCCAGTGTCTTCTGTTATGTTAACGAGGCAGTTGGTAGAAGGTGGCCTAGGCTGGGGGCTGGTTGCTTGAAGAACCACTGGGATTCCAGGTTTGGAACTTTCAGTCCCCCTCCTATGATCTATGGGGGAGGGAGAGGAGCTGGCGGTTGCACCAATGCCCAATGGCTAATGATTTCATCTGTCATGCCCATGCTAGGAAACCTCTATTAAAAAAAAAAAAAAAAAAAAAAAACCCACGCTCTAACCGGTTTGGCTCAGTGGATAGAGCCTGTGGACTGAAGGGTCCCAGGTTCGATTCTGGTCAGGGGCATGTACCTGGGTTGCGGACACATCCCCAGTGGGGGGCGTGCAATGTTTCTCTCTCATCGATGTTTCTCTCTATCCCTCGTCCCTTCCTTTCTGTAAAAAAAATCAATAAAATATATATATATTTTTTTTAAAAGAGGGTTTGAACAGCTTCCGGGTGGGTGACTCTGGGAAAGTGGCGCGTTTGGCGAGCGTAGAAGCCCGGTTCCTTCCCCACACCTTGCCCTGGGCATCCCTTCCATCCTGCCTCTCCTGAGTTATAGCCTTTTATAACCAACTAGTGATCCAGTGAGTGAAATGTCTCTCTGAGTTCTGGGAGTCACTCTAGCAAGATAGAACCCAAGGAGGAGGTCCTGGGAACCTCCCATCTGTAGCCAGTGGGATCTTAGGTGACAACCTGGACTTGCAATTGGCATGTGAAGGGGGAGGGGGCACTGAGCCCTTAATCTGTGGAATCTGACACTGTCACCAATAGATGGACGGCACCAGAACTGAGTTCAATATGAGGACACCCATCTGGTGTGAGAGAAGTGCTTGGTGGTGTGGGCAAGCCCACACATTCACATTGTAACCCCATTCCTTGAAGAAGTCCCTGCTAAGAGCCAAGCCAAGAAGATCCACCCAAGGAATCTTCTCTCCACCTGAGACCCATGCTCTCCTGACACAGGTACAACCAGAAAGGGAGGCGCCAGACTGCCCTGTCATTCGGAGGCCCTGCCACCCAGAGGCCCCATCTCCCAGCAGCTGCTGTAGAAGAGACTATACATCTAAGATGTGTGGCTGACCTCGAGTGGGCCACTGCCCTCTTGTGCCTCACATTTCTCACCTGTTAAGTGAGGATAGTAATAATGCTGTAAAATAATATATATATTAGAGATAAAATACATTTTTAAGAATTGCCAAGGGCTATTATTGGCCATATATTCAGACTACCATCTATTTCTGAGCTAGAAGCATCAGAAATAGTTACAATAACGGTAGCAATAGAATAGCAATTATCATAACTACCATTTATCGAGTAATTGCCATGTGTCCATCACTGTACTGAGAACTTTCATAGTTTTTCTCCCCTAATCCTCACAACAACCAGAGAAGAGAGATTCTACATCAGTCGGTATCAGGTCTCCTGTGACAGAGGACTCTGGGGCCCAGAGAAGTTCACTGACATGACCTGCGTCCCACAGTGAGGTACAGACCAAGTGACATTTACACCCAGACTCATGGGACATTAACCACCCCTCACCTCTCTCTAAACAGGGTGTTCCTCAATCTCTGAGTGTGGCCCATTATTCATAGCATTTCTTGTTTTACCGAGTTTTTATTTTCTTCCCCAAATGAGGAAGGCGAGCGGATTGGGGGCTACTCGTGTGGATTGTTTTAAATCCTCTGCTCCCTAAAGCCTTGAAGGCAGGGACTCCCCAGGGAGGTGCCACCACTTGATGTCTTGGGGCTGTCATTTAGGGTAATTTCTGGAGGGTCAGAAATGTGGTGACACGGTGCCCAGCATTTTAAAAATACACAGTGCCTTGAGGGTAGCAATTCCAATGTGCTGACCAGACCCAGGTATAGTGTGTTCACTGCATGTGGTTTTGCAAGATGAAACAGTTCCGGAGATTGGTTGCGCAACACTGAATATACTTCAACACTGACAAACTGTACACTTAAAAATGGTTAGGATGGAAAATTTTATGTTATGTGTACTTTACCACAATTAAAGTTAGCATGGGGAGAAAAAAGATGTTCACAGCAGCGTGGTTTATAAGAAAGAGAAACTGCAAAAGGCCAATCCCGTATCCCTAGGGGATTAATTAACCTATGGATTTACCCAACAACTGAAAACCAATCTGAACAGAGTCAACAAACTAGGGGCCCGGGGCCAGATCCAACACTTTTGTTTTTGTAAATAAAGTTTTACTGACACAAAGCTACACCCATCGTTTGCATATTGGCTTTGCATTCTAGCTACCATAGCAGAGGTGAGAACCCTTAAGAAGTTTGTGGACCCCTCACTTAAAAGACCCAAGACCCAGAAAAATGATCCAGAAATATGTGAAGGGGAGCCCTGGCTGGTTTGGCTCAGTGGATGGAGTGTCGGCCTGCGGACTGAAGGGTCCCAGGTTCAATTTCGGTCAGGGGCGTGTGCTTTGGCTGCGGGCACATCCCCAGTAGGAGGTGTGCAGGAGGCAGCTGATCGGTGTTTCACTCTCATCAATGTTTCTGGCTCTCTACCCCTCTTTCTTCCTCTCTGTGAAAAAGCAATAAAATATATTAAAAAAAAAAAAAAGAAAAATGTGAGGCGGGGAGGGGGAGCAGGGAGAAGTTGGCTTCCAAGCGTAGCCACATTGAGCGCTCAATTTTGAAAGGAAATTTTAAAATCATATATGGCTATATGGTAGGCAGACGCACAGACATGAGCAGAGCAAGGAGGAAGGCCCAGGTACAGAAGGTCACCAGGGTGGAAAGCCCTGGGTGCCTAGCAACAGGCGAAACTGGGAAAACTAGGACCTCGCCCCGAGGGTAATCTTTCCTCCCTGGCATATCGCTGGTCACGAGGTTCGGACCTTCCCCTGACCTTTCCTCCCCTGGCATGTCGCCAGTCATGCGGCAGACCCCCTTGGAGGAGGAATAGGGGCTAAAGAGTGGCTTCATTCGACTCCCATGCAGGCCCTTGCACAACACTCCCTTGAGCATTAACCCCGAGGAATAGGAATAACATCTAGGCCTCAGTTGTGTTCCAGCTCCAGGCCCAGAGGAGCAGTAAAACCAGACGAGCCATGCCACGGCTGACATGGCACGAGGGGAACCTGTCCCCTCTCGCCAAGCACGCCACTTTCCCAGAGAATTGGCTAATGACCCCTTGCCCTGGTGCCAACCCTGAAAGGACATCCCTGGAAAGCTGATGAATCTTCCACGGAGATCCTCTCCAGGGCCCTCCCTAAAACCCCCACCCTTAAAAACCCCCAGGACAGAGCACCCAGGGCCACCCTCTGCACGGAGCACGCAAGCCCTTCCTCATCCTCTTTCCCCCGGCCACTTTTCCTGGTCTCTCTTTTTCCTAAGCTCCCAGGGCCCTTTGTAACTTGCTCCTGAGCCCACCCAGCTCAGATGGCTCACCTCTTCTACCTCTGTGACTTTCAAAGTAAACTCTCTCTCGAGTTTTGGCTCTGAATGCTTTCTCAGCCAGAACTCAAGTACCCAGGTTGCTGGATAGAGGCCTGGTCTGATGCCACTGGCCTAACACCGGGTGCCGTTTCTCCCAGTCAGCAGCTCTCTCTGGATGGTGGAAACTGGGATACGTTTTACTTTCTCCTTTCAACTTGTCTGTGCTCTCCAAATGTCCTGCATTAAAGATATTACTTCCCAACGCTGTAGAAAATGATAATTGTGTGACTCGATGGAAGTGTTAGCTAGCAGTACTATGGCAACCAACACTGCAATACAAATGTGTCACATCACACATACACCTTAAACTTACATAATGTTTTCCTATGTCAAACCTGTCTCAGTTTTTAAGTCAGGTAACAAACGGTAATGCCTTTCTCGTTGACTTGGTCCGTAGAGGTAGCTAGTGCTGACTCTGCTGCTTTTAATAATCACAAGGTCTTGATATTAACAGCCTCTCCCGGCCAACTTACAACCTGGAGGGTAGGGAGAAGGCCTCATGGGAATTCTCCTGACAGGTTCCCCTCTTGCTAAAATTACCGGACACCCAGGTGGGTGGTTCTGATTTTTACCTGGGCTTGCTCTAGGCCTCAGTTGTGTTTCAGCTCCAGGCCCAGAGGAGCAATAAAGCCGGGAGGGGTGTGGGAGGATGGAGAACCTTTTTTCTGCCAAAGGCCATTTGGATATTTATATCATTCCTTGGCCATATAAAATTATCAGCTTAAAAATTAGCCTGCTATATTTGATCAAACATTTAATTAATCCACCCTTAATGCCTGGGCAGGGCCAGATCAGATGATTTTTCGGGCCTTCTTCGGCCCGCAGGCCGGACAATCCTCACCCCAGCAAGAGGACATCGTGCCAGGGAGATAAAAAGTGAAAATGTATTGGGGTTCTTGGAACTGATTTGGTGAGGCTGTAGAGTGCTTCAAAATCCCTCTGTGGTGACCATTCCCCCTGATGCTGTACGCGCTGTTTTTCTAAGCCTCCTGGTGCTGTCCTTGTTTCCTGTTACAGATTACAGGTGGGGAATCTGGGGCTCACAAGTTCAGTGACTCTGCCCTCAAGCTCACACAGCTGGCAGAGGGTGGAGTCAGGATTCGAACCAGGAACTGTCTGACGCTCCACCTCCTTGGGCTTTCCACTACAGGGGTTTTCCGGTCAGGAATAAGTATCTTGGCTGGTTCGTTAATAACTCAGAGTCCCAGATCATCTTCTCTTGGCTGCACACAACCCGGTGAGAGTCTCATAAGCAATTACCAGCTCTTTTCTCAGATGGGAACCTGGAGGTCACAGTAAGGAGGGCTACAACCCAGTAGCGCTCAGATTTCAGGGATGACGGAGTCTGTCCTCTAAAGATACCCTCCTCCAAATCCCATGTTGCCTGTCATGTCATCAAAAGTAAACCCAGGAGGACTGCTTGGAGGAGGCATCCATCAGGCAGGCCTGAGAGCAAACCCACCTGTCAGCCTCAACTACCTCTCCTGTAAGATGAGCTCTCACCCGGGGTGGCTGGGTCAGCAAGCCTGGGAAGAGAGGAACAGTGTCTGTCTTCTATCTGCTTATTTCCTAAAAAGTCACCAGCCCTGGTGGGGGCCAGGCCCCTAGCACAATATTCTCTTTATCTGAAAGCAGAACTCACATTCCAGCTTCTCAACAGCAGGCACCTGGCTTCCTGCTGCCCTGGGCTACTCATTAACCAGGCCGGGGCCTCAGGAAGGGGCTGAAGTGGGAGTCTGCTCCCAGTCTGGGGGCGGGGGCGGGGCGGGGAAGGCAGCGCTGGATGATGTTGGCACTGGGGTCAGATCAACCAGGCTTCAAACCCTTCCTTGCCCTGTGACCTTGGGCGTAGTCAATTCACCTCTGTAAGCCTCACCTTCCCTGTCGGTATAGGGAGATCATGCCTGGGTCCACTTCACAGGACTACTGTGCGGAACGCATGAGCCGGTAAAGTGCCTCGCAGGGATCTGGAACAGGCACTCGATAAATGTTATCTGTCATTTTTTGCAAAAAAAATAACTGCGCCCGAGTCATAGGACTGCTGTAGGTGAAAACGTGCCTCTCGGCACCGTATGCAGCTGTGAAGGAGTTAAATGTGAGGGAGTATTCTTACTGGCATTTATGATGTTTATGGTGATAACGCTGGAGGTGATATGGAGTGGGACCATCCCACGCCTCTTGGCAGCTGGTCAGAGAGGTGTCCTGAGCCAATAGGGATAGGACGGCCTGACTGTCCACCTCGAATGGCACGGCATGAAGAACAGGCCTCCATGGGGTCAGGTGCGCTGTGGCAGAGCACCCTGGTTGGGAAGTCTTGGTGACAAGGACAGAATCGGGTCCACCACTGGCAGTACCAGGCCGATTCTCCTGGCATGGGAGGGTGCAGGGGCGCCTCGGCACCTCAGGTTCCCTGACAGGTTCCCTGACAGGATCTTTGGGCCTTTCCTCCTAGTCCTGGCTTCCTAGGTCACCCCAAATCAACCACATCCCAACTCTGGACCAGTGGGAGCTTGGTGAGGGGCCATTACCTTCCTTCCCC
>PVJN01042282.1:0-18324 GCA_004026805.1 Lasiurus borealis | reverse complement strand
TCCGTACCTCAGCTTTTTGCAGTTCCTCTGGGTGTCTGTGAACCCCTCTCTTTCCTTCTAGCTGTAGAACTTCCACTCAGCCAGCTTTCCTGTGGTTCTGGATGATGTCTGTTCTGTCTTTTAGTTGTAGTTTTGAAATTGTTGTGCGAGGCAGCCGTGTAGGTGTTTACCTATGCCGCCATCTTGGCTCCTCCCCCCTATCTAACCTGGTATATTATTTTTTAAAACCCATTAAATATTTAGGTATAGTAAGTAAATAGGAGCCTTTTCTGAAAGGCAAGGTCCAGGTCAAAAATAATCTTCAATTAAATCCTATAATTAAAAATGTTGCTTTGAATAACACATTTCAGACAGTTTAATGGTGGCCATACTATAACTTTTCATTGAGCTATCATATACATAGAGCAAAATGAATTAAGTGTACAGCTCTGTGAATTTTTAATATATAAACACGTTTTAAACTATCACCCAGATTAAGATTTAGAACATTTCCACCACTCCAGGTTCTCTCATATCCCTTCCCTCTCTATACCCACCCCTCACCCATAGTGGTTCTATTCTAGTTTATATTACCATAGATTAGTTGGGTCTGTTCTCATACATACTCTTTTTAGACTCTCTTCTTTAACTCAACATAATATTTGTGAGATTCAGCTGTGTTAATGAATTTAGGAGACAGCCAATAAATGATTATTAGTACTAATTTATCTTATAGTTGTGTAGTCTCTCCTCTGATTTTATAACAGATATTTATCCATTCTACCATTCTCTAATATTTATATTGTTTTCACTTTTATGCTACAATAAAGCAAAAGTACTTTAAACATTTTTTTTACATAGTTGATATGTTGTTTTCATTCTTTGATAGATATATCCATTTATTTCTGTTGGGTGCATTTTTTGGAATAAATTTGGATTTTTAGGTTTAGTAGAGACTGCCAAAGTTTTCTAAAGTGATTATACTAATTTACATGCTCACCAGCAATGTATAAGAGTTCTGGTTGGTCCACATCTTCATCAATACCTCTTATTCTTAGTCTTTTTCATTACTCACTGTTATTGTGGATGCAAAGCAGGATTTCATTATAGCTTTAAATTACATTTGCCTGGAAAAACCAAGATGGCGGCATAGGTAAACACCTGAAATTGCTGCCTTGCACAAGCACCTCTAAACTACAACTAAAAGACAAACTAAAACTAAACGACATCATCCAGAACCACAGGAGGCTGGCTGAGTGGAAATTCTACAACTAGAAGGAAAGAGAAAAGTACACTGAGACTCAGGGAGGTGCAGAAGTAAAGTGCATGCATAGAAAGGGCTGGCAGCTGGGTACACAGTTGTCTTTTTCAGTCGGGTGGGAGACATGAGCTCCTGGCTGCTCTGAACTCCAGTTCTGGGCGAGACCCTATAGACCCAGACTCATACAGGGAGAAACTGGACTTTCTGGCATCAGACGAAACTTGAGGGTGGCTTTCTCTCAGAGGTGCTTGCAGCAATTACTTACCAAGGGACACTAAGACCCAGGAACCTCTTAGGGCAGGGCTGAGGATCAGCCATAGCTGTTTGCTCTGCCCACCCAAACTGTGCACAGAGGCTTTTGTATATGAATGGCCTGGCCCTTTGCAATCTAAAATTACCTAACAAACTGCAGCTGGGCACCTCCAAACCCCAAGCAAAGAAGAAGAATCTGCAGATCTCTCTGTAGCTCCTGCTGGGTGGCCTCAACCAGAGGCTAAATTAACACCTCCTTAGAGATCCAAGAGCCAATGTACCCAGTGGTCAGAGTGGAACCATCCAGATTACAACTCCTCTGATCCATAAGGGACACTCAGGGGGCAGACTCAGTGATCACCAAAGTACCACTGAAGCAAGTCTTTCCCCATAAGGATGTCTCCGTGTAGAAGTTCTCCCATCATAGACACAGCTGATTCTCACAGCCAATTGGCCTGGAAGTCAATTCCTCCCAATGACACCAACAATAATCAAGGCTTAGCTACAACAAGATTATACACACAGCCCACAAAGGGGTGCACCAAGAGTGTCCACCTCAGGTAACTGGGGAGGCTGAGCCCGGGGCCCTATAGGACACCTAGCACACAAAGCCACTCTATTCACACAGGGAAGCAGCAAAAATGTGGAGACAGAGAAACAGGTCACAAATGACAGAAATGGAGGAAAGCAAACAATGGGATATGGAGTTCAAAACCATGGTTATAAGATTTTTCAAGAATTTTCTAGAAACCACTGATAAATTTAGTGAGACCCTCAAGGATATGAAAAAGGACCAACTAGAAATTAAGTATACAATCACTGAAATAAAGAAAGAGAGAAGAAACCAAGATGGCGTCATAGGTGAACACCTGAACTACTGCTGTGCACAACAGTTTCAAAACTACAACTAAAAGACAGAACAGACATCATCCAGAACCACAGGAAAGCTGGCTGAGTAGAAATTCTACAACTAGAAGGAAAGAGAGGGACTCACAGAGACTCAGAAGAGCTTCAAAAAGATGAGGTATGGAGGCTCGCACATGGAGAGAACGGGTGGCAGAGTGCCTGGCTGGCTTCCTCTAGTGGGAAGCAGATGGAAACTCCCAACTGCACTGAACCCCATATCTGACTCTACTGAACCCCAATTCTGGGCAAAAATCATGGGGGGGGGGAGTCTGGATTATTGTGAAAAGGGAGGAGTGCATGGAAACTTAGGGAGCCGCAAAAAGGCAGAGGTCTGGAAGTGCGCACACCACTGCACACAGAACGGACTGCTGATTGTACCACTGATTTTCTCTAGAAGGAGGGAGACAGAACCTCCCCATTGTGCTGAACTCCACTTCTGACTGCACTAAACCCCAGTTTTGGGCAAGACTCTGGGGATCCAGACTCATACGGGTCCCCGGAGCACAAGGGAACCAGAAAGGCAGAGGTCTGGAAGTACGCATGTGCACACAGAGTGGGCTGCAGTGATTACCGAGAGACACTTGAGACCCAGGGCTGCATAGGGTGGGGCTGACTGGAAGCCAAGGCTGTCTGCACAGCCCTGAGACTCCACCCATCTAAACTCAACAGAGAGGCTTTTGCAATTTTGCAAGTCTTATATAATAAGGTTGATTCCAGCACAGAAATTCTCCCAGTGTAGCAAAAATGCAGAGACAAAGGAACAGATCACAAACAAAAGAAATGGAGGAAAACAAATGACTGGATTTAGAGTTCAAACCACAGTTATAAGGTTTTTCAAGAATTTCCTAGGAAAGATGGATAAATTTAGCAAGACCCAAGAGGAGATGAAAAAGGAACAACTAGAAATTAAACATACACTGATTGAAATAAAAAATATTGTACAGAGACCTAACAGCAGACTAGAGGAATGAAAGAATTAAGTCAAAGATTTGAAATACAAAGAAGCAAAAAACACCCAACCGGAAAAGCAAAAAGAACCCAAAAATGTAAAGATAGTATAAGAGCCTCTGAGACAACTTCAGGTGTATCAACATCAGCATTTAGGGGTGTCAGAAGAAGAGAGAGAGCAAGATGCTGAAAACCTATTTGGAGAAATAATGTCTGAAAACTTTCCCCACCTGGTGAAAGAAATAGACTTACAAGTCCAGGAAGCACACAGAACCTCAAATAAAAGGAATCCAAAGAGGATCACACCAAGACACATCATAATTAAAATCCCAAGAGCGAAAGACAAAGAGAGAATATTCAAAGCAGCAAAAGAAAAACAGTTAATTACCTACAAGGGAGGACCCATATGATTCTCAACTGATTTCTCAACAGAAACTATGCAGGCCAGATGGGAGTGGCAAGAAATATTCAAAGTGATGAATAGCAAGAACCTACAACCAAGATTACCCATCAAAGTGATCATTCAGAATTGAAGGGCAGATAAAAACCTTAACAGATAAGAAAAAGCTAAAGGAGTTCATTACCACCAAACCAGTATTATATGAAATACTGAAAGGTACTCTTTAAGAAGAGGATGAAGAAGAAAAAGGTAAAGATAACAATTATGAGCAACAAATACATATCTATCAACAAATGAATCTAAAAATTAAGTGAATTAAAAATCTAATGAATGGAATAAACTGGTGAATATAATAGATTCTGGGGCATATAAAGGGAGTGGACTTACAATTCTTGAGGGCAGGAAAGAGGATGGGAGGTGTGAGAAGAGACTGGACAAAAATCATACACCTATGGATAAGGACAGTGGGGGGGGGATGTAAGGACAGAGAGTGGGTTGGGGCCAGGTAGAAGGGAGCTATGAGGAGAAAAAAGGGGAACAATTGGAATAACCTGAACAATAAAGATTTATTAAACTTAAAAAAAGAATAATATACAGAGATCTAACAGCGGACTAGAGGATTGCAAGAATCAAGTCAAAGATTTGAAATACAAAGAAGCAAAAAATACCCAACCTGGAAAGCAAAAAGAAAATAGAACCCAAAAATATGAAGATAGTATAAGGAGACTCTAGGATAACCTCAAGCGTACCAACATCCGAATTATGGAGGTACCAGAAGAACAGACCTGGCCCCAATTAGGCCCAGCTGGATCCCATCCAGGCATAAATTCCTGCACTGGGCCTCTAGTATGCTATAAATTCTTCATTTAATCTCTTCTCACTCCTCCCACCTTTCCCTCTAAGATTATTCAGTCTGTCCCATGCTCTGTGTCTCTGGATCTATTTTGTTTATCTGTTTGTTTATTAAATTCCACATATAATTGAGATCATGATGTGATACTTGTCTGTCTATGACTGGCTTATTTCACTTAAGGATAATACTCTCTAGTCCCCTCCATCTCAAAGAGTTAGAAATTCTTCTTTTTTTACAGCTGCATAGTGTGCCATTGTGTAAATGGACCATAGTTTTTTATTTGCTCATCTGCTGATGGATACTTGGGCTGTTTCCAGATCTTAGCTATTGTAAATAGCACTGCTATGAACATAGGGGTGTGTATCTTTTTTTCTGATGGGTGTTTCAGGATTCTTAAGATATATTACTAAAAGTAGGACCTCTGGGTTAAATGGAAGTTCCATTTCTAATTTTTTGAGGAAACTCCATACTGTTTTCCGTACTAGCTGTACCAGTTTGTATTCCCAGTAGTAGTGTACCAGGGTTCCCTTTTCTACACATATACTACAAAGCCATTGTAATCAAAACAGACTGATACTGGCACAATAACAGGCATATAGATCAATAGAACAGAACAGAGAACTCAGAAATTGGCCCAAGCCATTACACTCTATTAATATTTGACAAAATTTGCAAGAGCATACAATGGAGTAAAGACAGTCTCTTCAATAAATGGTATTGGGAAAATTGGACAGATGCATGTAAAAATAATGAAACTACACCACTAACTTACACCATACACAAGAATAAACTCAAAATGGATAAGACTTTAAATGTAAGTTGTGAAACCATAAAAATCCTAGAAGAAACATTAGACAACAAAATCTAAGACATCTCTCCTAGGAATGTTTGCAGATACAATATCCTAGGGCAAGGGAAACAAAGAAAAAAATAAACAAATGGGACTACAGCTTTTGTTAATTTTTAAATTAAAATTATTGTTTCCTTTTATTTTATTTGTAGGAGTTTTTGTAAATTCAGTGTACAAATCCTTTGTATATGTGTTGTGAATATCTTCTCTGAACTGTACTTTTCTTTTTACTCTCTTACTAGTCGTTTTTATAAACTAAAGTTCTTAATGATGTTCAATTCATTCATTATTTTAGAGTTAGTGTTTCTTTGTATCCTCTTTAAATCTTTTCCTATAATGAGGTCATAACCATATTTTTCTATGTTTTCCTCTGTGAGCTTAATTGTTTTACTCTTCCATTTAGATTGATGATTCATCTCAACTAATTGTTATGAATGGTATGAATTAGCAGTTAAGTTTAATTGTTTCTCACTTTATCTAGCATCATTGTTTAAAAGATTCTTCTCCCACTTAATTGTAATTATATCTTCATTGTAAATCAGGTCACTGTATATGTGTGAATTGATTCCTATTTTGTGCCAATATTGGTCTGCATATCTATTGTCTTAGTTCAGACTGCTATGACAAATTACCATAGATGGGGTGGTTTAAACATTTGTTTCTCACAGTCCTGGAGGCTGGGCAATCCAAGATCATGATGCCTGCAGACCCGGTGTCTGGTGAGATTCTACTTCCTGATTTGGCAGATGGCTATGTTCTACTTGTTGCCTTTCATGGTGGAGAGGAGAGAGAGGGAGTAAGCTCCTCTATATCTCCTTTAAATTTCTTTTAAATCATCACTGAAAATATGTATTTTTAATTGATTCTAGAGAGGGCTCCTATCTCTTCTCTCCCTCCTTCTCTTTCTCCCTTCCTCCCTTCCATCCTTCCTTCTTTTTTATTGTTGACACTATTACAGATATCTCCATTTCACCCACCCTTTGCCCACCTCAACCCACCCCCTGCCCTTCCTCCCTCTGGCCATCACGATTCTGTTGTCTATGTCAGTGAGTTATGCATATATGTTCTTTGGCTAATCCCTTCACCTTATTTCATCCAGGCTACCTTTCACCACCCCCCACCACTCTCTTGACAGCTCCATGTATCCATGCCTCTGGTTCTATTTTGTTCATCAGTTTATTTTGTTCATTAAATTCCACATATAAGTGAAATCATACCATATTTGTCTTCCTCTGATCAGCTTATTTCACTTAGTATTACCTTGAATTCTATATCTGATAGATTGTGTTCCTCCATGTCATTTAGATCCTTTACTGTAGATACCCCTTGTTCTTTCACTTGGGGCCTATTTCTTTTTCTCCCCATTTTGGCCATCACTCTTTCTCTTTTTCACTCCTCACCAAGGATATTTTTCCATTGATTTTTAGAGAGAGTAGAAGGAAAGGAGGAGGGAGGGAAGGAGGGAGAGAGAAACATTGATGTGAGAAGAAATGCATCAATTGGTTGTCTCCCATATGTGCCCTGACCCTGGCCAGGATTAAGCCTGCAATTGAAGTATGAGCCCTTGACTGGGAATCAAACCCAATGAACTCATGACCCTTTAGTCCTTGGGCTGACCCTATAACTAATGATCCAAACCAGCCAGGGCTTGGCTGTCTCTTTGTGTTTGTTTCTATGTACTAGATAGATCTGTTGTGACTCTAAATTTTGTGGGGTGGAGTTATGAAGTAGATGTCCTGTGTGACCTATTGATGTAGTCTCCTTGATCTGCTGAGATGGATGATCTAGGGATGTCTCTTGTGTGGGTTTATGTAGGCCCTCCTTTTATAAATGAGTCTTGATTGCTATTGGCCCATTTGTGGATGGGATCGGCCCTTAGACTGACTGACTACCAGGATCAAACCCAACCACAGTGTGTGAACTGCTGTGTAGGTGCAGCTGGCTCCCTAGGCCAATCGATCTTACAACTCCTGCTCCCACTCCCTCCCTGGTTCTTTCTGCGCCATCACATTACATTCCAAGAGCTTAGCTAAATTGTGGTGATGATTGCCAGTGAGAGAGTGCGGGATATTATGGTCCACAGTTGTGCGTCTGGAGCCCTTGTGCTTACTCCCCATTTTGGCCTGTTTGTTTTATATCCTGATTATTGGTATTATTTTTAATTATATGTAAACATTGCATAAAATAGGACCATAGAAAATATTGGTTATTTTATCCCAAATATAGTTCACTTTCTCTAAGGTGAAATCATGTTAGAACAGTCTGGAATTGAGCTGTGAAGCTGAGAGAGAAGCAGTTTTAGTAAAGTCCTCTCCACCTCTGATTTGTCCCTGTTCTTTAGGGGTGGCTCCTCTGAGCTTTTCATTGAAAGCTTTGTAGGTCTGCAGTATTGACCTACTCTGGGAGAAGTCTGAAACACCACTAGAGTTTAAGTCAAAGGTTTTAACACCATGAAACACAAATAAATTTTACTCTTGCTTTTCAGCCCAAATACCAACCTCAAGTGCAACCATCCCAGGATGGTTGTTGTTATTGTTGTTTTTAAATATATTTTTATTGATTTCAGAGAAGAAGAGAGAGGGAGAGAGAGATTGAAACATCAATGAGAGAGAATCACTGATTGGCTGCCTCCTGCACACTCCTCAGTGGGGATCGAGCCACCAACCCAGGCATGTGCCCTGATGGGGAATCAAAACATGACCTCCTGGTTCATAGGTCAACGCTCAACCACTGAGCCATGCCAGCCATGCCCAGGCTTTTGATTAAAAGTCTGATTAGTCTCTCTCTCCTCAGCTCTAAAATTGCTATGGAATTTTTCTGTGGCCCTGGCTGGTATGGTTGGTTGGGGTGTCTTCCCATGCACCAAAAAGTTGTGGGTTTGATTCCCAGTCAGGGCATGCACCTATGTTGCGGATTCCATATCCACTCAGGGGCATGCAGGAGGCAACCAATTGATGGTTCACTCTCACATTAATGTTTCTCTTTCTCTCTTCCTTCCTCTCTTTCTAAAATCAATAAACATATCCTTGGGTGAGAATTAAAAAACTTTTCTGTAGATGTGTAATACATTGTAAGAAAAATGTTTGAAAATATTTGACAAGATTTGAGATGCCTGTAGACCATCTAAGCAGAACTGTCAAGGCCACCATTATAGATTTAGGAGTGTATTTGACACTTTTTATCCATTGCCCATGATTTTCCACTATTCTTATTGGCCCTCAGCTGCTTGCTTAGCCCCAGCTACTACCCCATGACAAATTCTACAGACTCCAATGGATCCAACTCATTTCACAACTGAATCTTGAACTATCTGACTCCTCCAAAAAATTCCAGACTCAGATGAAAGATTATACCACTGAGTATGAGATCTTGTTTGTCCATAAAGTACAAGAGAGGCCAAATGACTGGAAAGCATAACTCCTTAGGGACAAACTTTAATAATGGGAGACAGGACACAGGAGTAACTAGCCAGTAAATTCCCTCTTCATTCTTTTTTAGTTTTGTTCTTTTGCATGTAGCTGTACAATTTTCTCAACACCATTTATTGAAGAGACTGTCCTTTCTCCATTGTATATTCTTGGCTCCTTTAATGTCAATTAATTGACCACATATGCATTGGTTGCAAATCTTTTTTGTTGAAAATAGAACAAAGACTAAATAAATAAATAAATAAATATAGTATAGAGAGATAATTTGAAGGGCCACAGAAATTGTTTGCTTCTTTAAAGTATTTTCCAACAGTATAGATCTCATGAATCAGATCTTCCATGCAGATGATGCCATATTTACCAAGAAATCGAGCAATCAATGTGTTATGTGCCAAGGCAATTGCTTTTTGTTAATTTTGATGTACCATGCTTATAGTTCAGTTCATTTACTGATTTCAGGTTTGAGTATCCCCATGTAATATATGGTTACACGTTTTTCAACATGTTAATTGAAGCCATGTCAAGCTTAACAAAGGTTCCTCAGATATGGGTTAAATTCTCCACTCATGCTTTAGCCAGTTTAGCTCAGTCGGTAGAGCATTGGCCTGTGGACTGAAGGGTCCTGGGTTCAATTCTGGCCAAGGGCAAATGCGCGGGTTATGGGTTCAATCCCCAGTGTAGGGCATGCAGGAGACAGCCAAACAGTGATTCTCTCTCATCATTGATGTTTTATCTCTCTCTCCTCCCTTCCTCTCTGAAATTAATAAAAATATATTTTAAAAAAATTATCCACTCATATGAGCTGCACTTGCTAAATGGGCTGAGCAAGCTCCCATTACATCTGGAGAAGACCTTAGGACAGAGTGCAGAAATATTTGAGGAGAATGGTAGTGTGAAATGAATTGGAATGACCTAATACAAATACAGTTTAAAACAGAGATGGATTATGAATATATGATATGGGTGGTACCAGAGACATGTCACAGAGGTAGAGAGTACAACTGTTATAATAATTATTATTTTTAATTAAGAATGGAGTTGACTCAGAACATGATCAGCTAAATTTGGAATCATTACATTTCAGTGCTTAACCTTCCTTCTAAAATTCAAATTTAGTTTTTGGTCAAATTAGTATGCCATAAGAATAGAATGGTTATTACATTTATGTTTATTGATTTTCTATTACACAGAATTTGCAATTTATACAGGGGAGTTAAAATATTTTGTAATTTCATAAAATGTACAAATTGATGAATGATTCAGAATAAAATATAAACAAAGTGCCATAAGTTTAGAGACAGGGAAAGGAGGACATTCTTAATCTCATTCTTAAAGTATTAATTTTTGGAGAACCAAGATGGCAGCATAAGGTATATAACTTGTATGTGCTGCCTCTCACAACCACACCAAAACTACAACTAAAAGACAAAATGGGAAAGCTGGCAGAGTGGAAGTTCTACAACTAGAAGGAAAAAAAAGTGCATTGAGACCTAGTATCACGTGCAGAGGCTCAGAAAGGCAGAGATATGGAGACACGCACGAATCAGGCTGGCGTGTGCTGTTTTTCTCACTTGGGAGGCAGTTACAAGTTCCCAACTGCTCTGAACTCCAGTTTCTGGCGAGATTCTGGGGACCCAGACTCATTCAGGGAGAAACTGAACTGTCAGCCATCGGGTTGGAAAGAGAGGGTGGCCTTCTTGCAGAGTTGCACACAGGAATCATTCTTTACTGTGCTGGGGCCCGGGACATGAGAAATAGAACAGAATGCTGCAGAGAGGGCTGACTGGCAGCCATTACTGTTTGCCACACCCTAGCCTAGTGATTTCCTGAGACGCTGCCCAGTTTACAAACCCACCCAGCTGTGTGCAGCGGCTTTTGCATATGAATGGCCTGCCCTCTCACAGCTTAACCTAACAAATTGCAACTGGGTCAGAAACTCCAAAACTTCCAAACTCCAAGCAAAGAGGAGAAATATGCAGATCTCCCTGTAGTTCCTGCTGGGTGGTCTCAGACAGTAGCTGACTTGCACCTCATTGGAGATCCTGGAACCAGTGTATCTAGAGGTCAGTGTAAGATGACACCAGATTTCAACTCACATACATAAGTGACACATTCAAGAGGCAGACTTGGTGAGTACCGAAGCCCCAC
The DNA here is from genome assembly GCA_004026805.1 of Lasiurus borealis. NCBI lineage: Eukaryota > Metazoa > Chordata > Mammalia > Chiroptera > Vespertilionidae > Lasiurus > Lasiurus borealis. The sequence continues at coordinate 7,299 of PVJN01042282.1, read as the reverse complement.
TAAAGCAAGTCTTGCTCCATAGGGGTGTCTCCAGCACAGCTGTTCTTCCATTATAGACACAGCTAATCCTCACAGTCAATTGGCTTGGAGGTCAATTCCTCCCAGTGTACCAACAGCAATCAAGGCTTAACTACAACACGACTGTATACACAGCCCACGAAGAGGTACACCAAGAGTGTCCACCTCAGGTGATTGGGGAGGGAGAGCTACTGGGCCATAAAGAATAACTAGCACACAAAGCCACACAATCAACACAGCCAAAATGCAGAGAAAAAGAAACATGTCACGAATGAAAGAAATGGAGGAAAGCAAACTATAGGACATAGAGTTCAAAACCACATTTATAAGGTTACTCAAGAATCTTCTATGAACCGCCAAGAAACTTAATGAGATCTTCAAGAATCTTAATCAGAATGCCAAAAATAAAAATAAAAATGGAAAGCACCAGTCAGAAATTAAGCATGCACTGTCTGAAATAAAGAATAACATACAGAAAATCAACAGCAAACTAGAGAACCCCAAGAATCAAACCAAAGATTTGAAATATAAGGAAGCAAAAAACACCCACCCAGAAAAACAAAAAGAAAAAAGAATCCAAAAATATGAAGATAGTGTAAGGAGCTTCTGGGACAACTTTAAGTGGACTAACATATTCCATACACAAAAATAAACTCAAAATGTATAAAGAACTTAAATATAAGATGGGAAACCATAAAAATAATAGAGGAATACACAGGCAGCAAAATATCAGACATAAGCCGAAGGAACTTCTTCACTGATACATTTATTGATTTGTTGATGATAGCTATTCTGACAGATCTGAGAAGGTACCTAAGTAAGATCAGCTGACATTTGTCTTTGTCTGTCTCTCTGATTTATTTCTATTAGCATAATGCTCTTAAGTTCCACCCCTTGTGTCACATATGGTAAGATTTCCTTCTTTTTATGGCCAAATAATATTCCATTGTATATAAATGCCACATTTTCTTATCCAATTATCTTTTTTTATTAAATCTTTATAATTCAGATTATTACATTTGTTTCTCTTTTTTTCCCCTCCAAAGCTCCCCTCCACCCAGCTCCCACCCTTCCTTCTACCCTTACCTCCCTCCCATTGACCTCATCCAGAGGTGTATGATTTTTGTCCATTCTCTCCCTGTATATCCCTCACCCCATTACCCCTGAGAATTATCAGTCCACTCCCTTCCTGTGCTCCTGATTCTATTATATTCACAGGTTTATTCTGTTGATCAAATTTTTAATTCGCTTAATTTTAAGATTCACTTGTTGATAGATATATATTTGTTGCTCATAATTTTTTGGATTTTACCTTTTTCTTCTTCCTCTTCTAAAAGAGTACCTTTCAGCATTTCATATAATACTGGTTTGGAGTTGATGAACTGCTTTAGCTTTTTCTTCTCTGTGAAGCTCTTTATCTGCCCTTCAATTCTGAATGATAGCTTTGCAGGATAGATTATTCTTGGTTGTAGGTTCTTGCTATTCATCACGTTGAATATTTCTTGCCACTCCCTTCTGGCCTGCATTGTATCTGCTGAGAAATCAGCTGACAGTCATATGGGTGCTCCCTTGTAGGTAATGAACTGTTTTTCTCTTGCTGCTTTTAATATTCTCTCTTTGTCTTTTGCTCTTGGTATTTTAATTATGATGTGTCTTGGTGTAGTCCTCTTTGGATTCCTTTTATATGGGATTCTGTGTGCTTCCTGGACTTGTAAGGCTATTTCTTTACCAGATGTGCGAAGTTTTCAGTCATTATTTCTTTAAGTAGGTTTTCAGTATCTTGCTCTTTCATTTTTTCTGGCACCCCCATAATTCTGATGTTGGTATGCTTGAGGCTGTCCCAGAGGCTCCTTATATTATCTTCACATTTTTGGATTCTTTTCTCTTCTTGCTTTTCCAGTTGATTGTTTTCTGATTCTTTACATTTCAAATTTTTTACTTGATTCTTGCCTTCCTCTAGTCTGCTGTTAGGTCTCTGTATAATATTTTTTATTTCAGTCAGTGTATGTTTAATTTCTAGTTGGTCCTTTTCCATCTCTAGTTGGTTCTTTTTCATCTCCTTTGGATCTCTCTAACTTTATCCAACTTTTCTAGGATATTCTTAAAAAAACTTATAACCATGGTTTTGAACTCTATATACAGTCATTTGTTTTCCTCCATTTCTTTTGTTTGTGATCCCTTCCCTTGTCTCGGCATTTTCACTATGCCGGGAGAACTTCTGTGTTGGATTCAGCCTTATGATAGCAGACTTTCAAAACTGCCAAGGCCTCTCTGTTGAGCTTGGGATGGGTGCAGTCTCAGGGCTTAAGGGACCGCCTTGCCTTCCAGTAAGCTCCGCCCTCCATGGCCCCTGAGTCTCATGTGACTGGGTAATTGCTGGAGCGGTCCCTATGTGCATGCATGCTCTCTCACAGTGTCTCTAGACTGCTGCCCCTCCGGCTCCCCTGCGCTCTGGTACCATATAAGTCTGGGTCCCCAGGGTTTCGCCTGAAACTGGGTTTTAGTGAAGTTAGAAGTGGCGCAGTTGGGAGGTCTGTCTCCTGCCCACTCATGAAAGCCAGCGGCACAATCAGCAGTCGGTCCTCTGCGCGCAGTGCTGTGTGCATCAGCAGACTTCTGATCTTTTGTGACTCCCCTGAATTTCTGTGTACTTCTCCCTTTTCACAATCCAAACTCCCCCCATATGAGTTTCGGCTGAATCTGGGGTTTAGTGTCATAGGATAAGGGGTTCAATGCTGTTGAGAGTCTCTGTCTTCCTCCCGCCAGAGAAAGCCAGACAAGTACTCCGGCACCCATTCTCTCCACACATGCATCTCCGTACCTCAGCTTTTTGCAGCTCCTCTGGGTCTCTGTGAGCCCCTCTCTTTCCTTCTAGTTGTAGAACTTCCACTCAGCCAGCTTTCATGTGGTTCTGGATGATGTCCGTTCTGTCTTTTAGTTGTAGTTTTGAAATTGTTGTGCAAGGCAGAAGTGTAGGTTTTTACCTATGCCGCCATCTTGGATTCTCCCCAAGTATCTATTTTTAATAAAATATATTTTATTGATTTTTCACAGAGAGGAAAGAAGAGGGATAGAGAGTTAGAAACATTGATGAGAGGGAAACATCAAACAGCTGCCTCCTGCACGCCCCCTACTGGGGATGTGCCCACAACCAAGGTACATGCCCTTGATCAGAATTGAACCTGGGACTTTTCAGTCTACAGGCAGATGCTCTATCCACTGAGCCAAACCAGTTTCAGCTCCAATTATGTATTGATGGACATTGGGGTTGTTTTCGTATCATGGCTAAGGTACATAATACTGCAATGAACATAGGAATACATTTATCCTTTTGAAATAGTCTTTTCATTTTATTTGGATAAATACCCAGAAGTGAAATTCCTACATTTTTTTAACTTAATAAATATTTATTGTTCAGATTATTAAAATCGTTCCTCTTTTTCCCTCCATAGCTCCCCTCCACCCGGTTCCCACCTCATCCCATGCCCTTAGCCGCCACACTGTCTTCATCCATAAGTGTATGATTTTTGTCCAGTCTCTTCCCACACCCCGCACACCCCTTTCCCCCCTGAGAATTATCAGTCCACTCCCTTTCTATACTCCTGATTCTATTATATTCACCAGTTTATTCTGTTCATCAGATTTTTTATTCACTTGATTTTTAGATTCACTTGTTGATAGACATGTATTTGTTGTTCATAATTTTTATCTTTACTTTTTCCTTCTTAAAGAATATATTTCAACATTTCATATAATACTGGTTTGGAGTTGATGAACTCCTTTAGCTTTTTCTTCTCTGTGAAGCTCTTTATCTCCCCTTCAATTCTGAATGATAGCTTTGCTGGGTAGAGAAATCTTGGTTGTAGGTTCTTGCTGTTCATCACGTTGAATATTTCTTGCCACTCACATCTGGACTGCATAGTTTCTGTTGAGAAATCAGTTGACAATCATATGGGTGCTCCCTTGTACGGTAATTAACTGTTTTTCTCTTGCTACCTTTAAGATTCTCTTCTTGTCTTTTGCTCTTGGTATTTTAATTATGATGTGTTTTGCTGTGGTCTTCTTTGAATTCCTTTTGTTTGGGGTTCTGTGTGCTTCCTGAACTTGTAAGTCTATTTCTTTCATCAGGTGGGGAAAGTTTTCAGTCATTATTTCTTTAAGTAGGTTTTCAGTATCTTGCTCTCTCTCTTCTTCTGGCATCCCCATAATTCTGATGTTGGTACGCTTGAAGTTGTCCCAGAGGCTCCTTACATTATCTTCAAATTTTTGGATTCTTTTTTCTTTTTGCTTTTCCAGTTGGGTGTTTTTCGCTTCTTTGTATTTCAAATCTTTGACTTGATTCTTGCCATCCTTCAGTCAGCTGTTAGATCTCTATATAATATTTTTTATTTCAGTCAGTGTATGCCCAATTTTTAGTTGGTCCTTTTTCATGTCCTCAAGGGTCTCATTAAATTTATCAGCAGTTTCTAGAAAATTATTGAAAAACCTTATAATCATCATTTTGAACTCTATATCCAGTCATTTTCTTTCTTCCATTTCTTTCATTTGTGACCTGTTTATTTGTCTCCACATTTTTGCTGCTTCCCTGTGTGGATTCAGTGGCTTTGTGTGTTAGATATGTTATAAGGCCCAGTGGCTCAGCCTCCCCAGTTACCCGAGGTGGACACTCTTAGTGCACCCCTTTGTGGGCTGTGTGCACAATCTTGTTGTAGTTAAGTCTTTATTGTTGTTGGTATCACTGGAAGGAATTGACCTTTAGATCAACTGTGTCTATGCTGGGAGAACTTCTGTGCTGGAGACAGCATCGGTCTCCTGTCATCCCTGCCCTAATAGGCTCCTGTGTCTGAGTGTTCCATAGTAATTGCAAGTACTTCTGAGAAAAAAAAGCCACCCTCAAGTTCAGCCTGATGCCAGACAGTCCAGTTTCTCCCCAAATGAGTCTGGCTTCCCAGAGTCTCACCTGGAGCTGGAATTCAGTGCAGTTGGGAGTTTTTGTCTCCCTCCCACTTGAGAAAGCCAGTTTCCTCCTCAGTTGCCCAACCTCTCCATGGGTGCGTGCCTTGGTATCTCTGCCTTTCACAGTTCCTCTGAGTCTCAGTGTGCTTTTCTATTTCCTGACAGTCCAGTTTCATCCCATATGAATCTGGGTTCCCAGAATCTCACCCAGAACTGGAGTGCAGCACAGTCAAGAGCATTCGTCTCCCTCCTGCTTGAGAAAGCCAGCCACTACTCAGTTGCCAGTCCTCTTCATGCACATTTATCAGTACCTCTGCCTCACGCAGCTCCTCTGAGTCTCAGTGTGCTTTTCTCCTTCCTTCTAGTTGTAGAATTTCCACTCAGCCAGCCTTCCTGTGGTTCTGGATATTTGTTTTGTGTTTTAGTTGTAGTTTTGAAACTGTTTTGCGAGGCAGCAGTTTAGGTGTTACATATGCCATCATCTTGGTTTCCCATGAAATGCTTTCTTCATGTAAAGGCTGTTCATAGTTCTTAGATCTATATTTGGAATACAATTATTTATTCATTTCGTAAGAGAAGGGTCTTGGTTATTTTTTCTGTTTTCAGAAACAAAGCCTGGTACAGAGTAGGTACTTGTTGAATAAATGTTTATTAAGCATCTTTTATATGCTGGTCACAAAGAATACAATAGTGAAAAAATAAACATGTTTTTTTCCTTATGTAACTTATAGCCTTCTGGAGAAGATTGTAAATAAGTAAGTAAAAAAATAAATTTTCAGTGAAAGTTATTAAGGAAACAAAGACAATATTGATGGTTAGAGTAGAGAAGGTGATGGGAATGGTACTTTAGAAGGTAAGTAGCTAGCTCTTTAAATATATTATATTGATTTTTTACATAGAGGAAGGGAGAGGAATAGAGAGAGAAACATCGATGAGAGGCAGACATCGATCAGCCACCTCCTGCACGCCCCTCACTGGGGATGTGCCCGCAACCAAGGTAAATGTCCTTGACGGGAATCAAACCTGGGACCTTTTAGTCCACAGGCCAATGCTCTATCCACTGAGCCAAACTGGTGTCAGCAGTAGCTAGCTCTTTAAAGCATTTACCAAACCATGTCAATAGTTAAGTAAAATCTGAATGTTTTTAACATCATCCTTCATTCAGAATGCATGGCCTGTTCAAGAGGATTTAAATTAAGGTAGTTTTATAAAGGGACTATTTCAAAGATATGGACAAGTTTAAGGGAAGAAGAGAGGATATCAAGAACCAGAGATAGAGGAGAATCCAAGATGGCGGCATAGGTAAACACCTACACTGCTGCCTCACACAACAATTTCAAAACTACAACTAAAAGACAGAACAGACATCATCCAGAACCACAGGAAGGATGGCTGAGTGGAAGTTCTACAGTTAGAGGGAAAGAGAGGGGCTCACAGAGACCCAGAGGAGCCGCAAAAAGCTGAGGTACGGAGACGAGCGCTGAGAGAGCGGGTGCCAGACTACCTGGCTGGCTTTCTCTGGTGGGAGGGAAACGGAGACTCCCAATGGCATTGAACCCCTTATCTTATGACACTAAACCCCAGATCCAGCCGAAACTCATACGGGGGGCGTTTGGACTGTGAAAAGGAAGAGGTGCACGGAAATTTAGGGGAGTCGCAAAAGATCAGAGGGCTGGTGGCGGCGCGCACAGCACTGCTCGGAGGACAGATTGCTGATTGGGCCGCTGGCTTTCGCGACGGGGCGGGAGACAGACCCTCTTAACTGTGCCACTTCTGAGTCCACTGGGCCCCTGTTTCGGGCGAAACCCTGGAGACCTAGACTCGTGTGGTCCTGGGGCGCAGGGGAGCTGGAAAGGCAGCAGTCTGGAGGCACTGCGGGTGCGTGCGCACAAGGACCGCTCCAGCCATTGCCCAGTCACGTGAGACTTGGGGGCCGTGGAGGGCGGGGCCGACTGGAAGGCAAGGCAGTCCCTTAAGCCCTGAGACTCCACCCATCCCAAGCTCAACAGAGGCTTCTGCATTTTTGCAAGTCTGCTATCATAAGGCTGAATCCAACACAGAAGTTCTCCCAGCATAGTGAAAATGCTGAGACAAGGGAAGGGATCACAAACAAAAGGAATGGAAGAAAAAAAACGACAGGATATCGAGTTCAAAACCATGTTTATAAGGTTTTTCAAGAATATCATAGAAAAGTTGGATAAAATTGGCGAGACCCAAGAGGAGATGAAAAAGAACCAACTAGAGATGGAACTAGAAATTAAACATATACTGACTGAAGTAAAAAATATTGTACAGAGTCCTAACAGCAGACTAGAGAAAGGCAAG
>PVJN01042281.1:0-13003 GCA_004026805.1 Lasiurus borealis | reverse complement strand
CAACCCCGATAATAAAACAGTCCCGAACGCAGACCCCGCGCGCTCGCCTGAAACGCCTAGCCAGGCAGCCGCGCTGAAGGTGAGCAAGCGGAGGATAATCCGGGCATTTGCTTGTTAAGACCCGTAGACAAAACGGAGTGCAGGAGGAAAGCCGGGGTAAGCCGACAGGTTGGCCAGCGCGCGCTCTGGATCTGTCAGGGGCCGTCTGGGCAGCTAAAGGGATAAGCCCGACAGCGCTGCCCAAGACGCCTGACCTGCGAAGTGTCTTTCAACCTGCAGGCCCGGGAGGCACGGAGGGGAGGGAGCGAGGCCCAGGCCGGCGAGGGGGCCACAGGGCTCAGAGCGGGCAGGCTCGGGCAGGAGGCAGCACTCAGGAGCCTACTTAAATGTGCTTTCTTCTTCATATTCCCACCTCCTCCTTGTTGACCCGCCACAACCCCCGCTGCCTTTCTGTCCAAGAGCGAGAACCTGTTGATCGGTTTTGTTAGAAAGACAGAGCGGGAGAGTTTCCCTGTCGCTGAGATTGGAGCACCTCTCTGTCTAGCGACAGGAGCCGGAGGCCGTCCCCGAGCCAGTGACCTGCAGGACAGTCTCCCCCGATGAAGAGCCGTTAGCAAGAGCTCGAGGCCAGTGCGAGGAGGTCCCTGGGACTCTCAGAGGTCGCTGGGACACTCAGAGGTTGCTGGGATGTTGGGACTCAGCAGCCTCCTACTCTAAGGACACCCCCAAAGCCCCTCCTCCAGCCAGGCCAGGCCAGCTGCCTGCTCACTCAGCCCGCCTCTCGCTCACAGTGTCATAACGCCTGGACGCCGTGGGCCTGGGGCTGCTCCGGGGAGGGGGGCGCTCGGGATGAGCTGCTCGCACGCTGGAGGATGCCCTGCACCAGGTGAAGCCTGAAGTCCCGCTCAGAACCTCGCAGGCCAAGGAGGAAACGTCACTGGGGAGGGAAATGACGCAGGACTTTGGGGAGAAAATAAGCGTGTGCGGAGGCATGAGGTTGACCGGGCTGCTCAGAGGACCCCAGGCCTGTGTTTATCGGGGGGCGAGGGGAGCGGTTTCTGTTCATTTGTGCTGTCATGTGGGCATTGTGATCTGGACAAGACCCTGAAGTGACTGGGTGCCGTATTCCACGTGCAAAAGGAGGGCTCCCCTGTGCAAAGCCCCACCCAGGGCAGGTGCCTCGGGTGGGCGTGTTGGGAGTCAGCAGAGGGATATGCACGCAGCATATTCCGAATATTTTGTCAGGAGGCAGTTGATTTGAATGGTCTTGAAACCCCTTCTCTTGCAGTCTGAATGCATAAATTGGTGGGAGAATTAGTTCTCACCGTTTGGAATACCCGAAATGCTTGAATCGCTCGTCGGAACGGCCATTCCCCCTCTGAGCCACGTTTTCAGACTCTCCCGCTCATTTTTTCAGAGACATCAGCAAAAACCAGATATCGGACATCGCTCCCGATGCCTTCCAGGGGCTGAAATCGCTCACGTCGCTGTAAGTGGGGAGCAGTGGCCTGGGGTTGGGGTGAGGGATTGTGGGGGGATAGGGAATACATCCATAGTTTCCCGGAGGTTTTGTCAAGGCTTTCTGTTCCCCTTGCACACTTGTGGCGGCCCGGTAAGGGAAAACCAATATTTCTTCGGGGGAAATTGATCCCGGGGACTATTTCTACAACCCAGATGCATTATTCCTATTGATTAGCTGCCCGGCAGCCTGCCCAGTTTATGGGCTTTTAATTCCAATGCATCTTCTGCTCTAACCGCGCTCCCCCGCCCGCCCGTCCCGCAGGCCTGGGCCGTGCTCTCCGGGGAGGCGGGGAGCGCTTGTAACGGACGTTTACTGCCCACGTTTGTTGCCCATGGCCCCACGCATGTGGCCTGTCCACAGAGGAGCTGGTGTTCTTCCGCTGGTTTCCAGATGCTTCCTCCAAACCAGCTGCTGGTATTGCAGGAAGCATCGGCCCCATCCTGCACGTCGCCACCCACTGGGTGGAACCAGAGACTTGCCTGTCCTGGGCTCAGGAACCCCCACTCCCATCCTAACCACTAAGCAGGAAAGGGCGGAGCTTTGTCCTGATGGTCAGTGGCTCACCCTTGGGCACAGGGGACAGTGACACCTTCCCGCCCCACACGCACCCGATGGTGACAGTTGTCACAGCCACTAGAATATCGGCCGCTCTTACTGAGCGCCTGCTGCGGACTGGGTGCTGTACGGGGAGCCCTGCAGCCCCTGCCTCTCAGCACCCCCTAAAAAACAGACTGTGTCCTTGAGGGAGAAAGTGGATGATCGAGCCCCACGTGCACTGGGGTGTTTATCGTTTCAATCCTGGCTGAGTCCCTGGCATCTCACACCGGACCTGGCATGGAGGTCTTGCCCAAAAGAAACCTCGGTGGATAGATAGATGCATGTACTTCCCCCCAAGTCCTCCTCGGAGGTGGCTGGATTCGGCCCCGGAAGCCACGCTCCTCACGCTCCGCTGAGGTGATGGGAAAAGCAAACAGTGGGACCCAGCGAAGGCCGCGCCGGCCGGTATCGCTATGTCCTTGGCCGCCTGCCCACCCGGCAGGAGTGTGTGTGGCCGCTCCGAGGCCAGTGCCCACACTCTGCCTGTTTGTTCATGAGCCCGTGGGCAGGCAAGAAGCCACCCACCTCCCCGCCCGGCCCCAGCCACCGAGAGCGCGGAGGACAGGGCGGTGTCTCCACGCAGCCGTGACCGCGCTGCTCGCAGAGAAAATGAGCTGCGTTTATCGGGCGGGATATCTGGCCGGGGTATCAGACAGGGCCGCGTGTGAGATGAGCGTCTGCCTGTCACAGGCTGACGGCCACAGGGGAGATGGGAGAGCAGCCGTGTGCCCCCCGGATCCCGCCCCTGCCCCACTGACCTGGTCCCCGGACCTGCTTCCCCCTGCTAGGCTGGGGGAATAGTCTGAAGACAGCGAGGTGCTTCGGTCCGGCAGGAAAGGAAATTCAAAAGGTGGTTGCCAGACGCCACATTGGCCTGCCGCTGGCCGATTCTGAACTACAGTGGTACCTCGAGATACGAGTGCCCTAACATACGAGATTGTTGAGATACGAGCCGTCGAGCGAGCGATTTTTGCTTTGAAATACGAGCAACATTTGAGATAGGAGTCATCGCGCGGATCGGCCGGCTGCACACGACCCACCCGTTTACCGCGACTCGAGCGTCTCATCGTTTCCCACGCCTCAAGGTTACGGAACGAATTAAACTCGTATCTCGAGGTACCACTGTACATCAGGGCCCTGTGTAAGGGAAGTGCCCCTCCATCCCCCACCCCTGCCCAGGTTATGCATTCACCCCTCAGTGACGCCCTCTCTGCTGAAGATCAGAGTGGAGACTGAGGCTGGCCGTGACCTGGACAGGACAGGCCCGGAGCCTCGTGGGCTTTCAACATGGACACTCAGTCCCAACACAGAGCGGCTGTGGAAACGGGCAGAAATGCCTTCACCCATCCCTGTCCGTTCAGTCCTTCCACACTGATTTGTGGGACACTGGCCCGACCTCAGCTCCAGGGACCAATCCCATGATGTCACCACAGCCTGTCTTCATGGGCTGGCGGGGAGGCCCAGCATGATTTATTACAGAAGCGAGTACCAGGGAGAGGAGGGAGGGAGAAGCAGGTTTACAGCTGTGAGTCTGCAAAACACAGTTGATTCTTGTGTCATTGTCTGTTACTTTCCTTACGAACAACTGTAAACCTGCTTTCGCCCCACCCTGTCTGTCAGTAATATAACGTGATGTCATGAAAAGAGAGAGAAAGCAGGGAAAATAGGTCGTAAGCAGCAGTCATGGAAAGATGCAGGAGAGCCTTCCCGGGGGAGAGAGGGTGAGCTCAAGCTGCAGGAAGGGTCCGCACCCAGATGCCACCCAGGGACCCACAGCCCCGCCAGCCTGCGGGGTGTGCTCAGACCCCCCAGGTTTGGGGAGGGCCAGTACCGATGCGAGACGGATGATGTGGAGCCCCCTGCCCAGACCCCTGGTCCCGCAGCGCCGCCCACCAGCTCTGCTGTGCGGCAGCTCGGGCATCGGGAGGCGCGCAGGCAGTGACATCGCTGCACTGGGCACCGGAGCGGCGGGCCGTTCGTCTGAATCAGAGCGGGAGCTGAGCCGTCCTGTGGCTTTTATTTAGCCATTTGTCTGTTGAAACAGTCACTAAGCACAGCCTCGGACTGAGCGAGACGCTCACGCTTCACTCCTGGTGGCGTCTGGAAACCGGGTTCGGTTGCACTTCTCACATTTACCGTCGCCTCGTGCTCACATTTTGCCTCCTCAGAGACACACAGCAGCCTGGGTGGGGGGTGAATAGTGTGTCCATTTGGGGTGCTTCAGGGCCCAAGAGGCAGCACGTGTAGGCCAGGGGTGAGGCAGAGAGAGTCCTAGGGTCGTGGGGCACCTTCCTCCCAGCTCCCCAATCCCCAGAGGCCAGCAAGTGCCTGGCGCCCAGGGTGAGGGTGGAAGAACTGGGTGTCCTTGGTTCTGGGCGCTCGGAGGACATGAGGGGGGCGGAGTGCAGAAGCGGGGCTCACAGTTTCTGGTCCCCCCTGTCTCCTGAGAGCAGGGGGGACCTTGACTCAGCAGTCTCTGAGCCAGCTGGGTGCAACCCCAGACACCCAATGCCTGTCCAGATGGATGACGGGAGGACTCGGCTCAGGAGTTTCCAGGCTGCGAGGGGAGACCGGAAGGAAGCCGCCTGTAGCTGGCATGAGCCTGATCAGTCCCAAATAGGGGAGGACCCAGGGCCAGCCAGCTTCCCCACATCTTACTTATTGTCGGGGTGTGAATCACCTCGGCACCACAAAGGGACCGCTTCTTCCAATCGGGGGGTCACTTACGGGGCGGGGCGGCCCAGGAGGGAAAGTGCAGAGCCCATCTCTCCTCGCCTCCCAGGCAGCCTGTCCCCCCACCCCCCAGCCCAGGTGGCACTTGTGGCCGCCTCCCTGGCCACCTGAGGCAGGTGGGGGAGGGGGCTCTGACAGCCCTTCCCCCCGAGTGGCCGAGGTAGCGGTCTCCTCCATGACTGGGCCCAGTGGCCACACAGCCACGGTGACCGCCGTCCCTCCGTTCCCTTCCAGGGTGCTCTACGGGAACAAGATCACCGAGATCGCCAAGGGGCTGTTCGACGGGCTGGTGTCCCTGCAGCTGCTGTGAGTAGGAGCCGGTGGCTGTGTGTGTGTGTCTGTCTGAGGCCGTGGGCAGGCTCCGTCCTGCAAACGGAGAGCCTTGCTCCATTCTTCAGGGAAAAAAAAATACATAAATCTGAGTTGCGCCCCTCACCTGCAGCACCTCCTTTTGTGGTAAAGAGGGCCAGGGAGTGGGCAGAGGAAGTCCAAGGTCAGTGTGAACAAACCCAGGCTGGGGGCCTGGCGAGGCATAGCACTCACCACAGGCTGGGGGCTGGAGATTGGGCCGGAGCGGGATCGTAGGGGCGCGTGCTAGGGACAGGGGTCTAACACGTACACCAAACCCCAGTCCTGAAGCCACAGAGCTGCCGGGAGCCACGTGACCCTGAGGAGGGGAAAGGGGGGTGGATCATTAGAGAGGAGCCTAATCAGTCACCGCTGTGACGCTAGCTGGGAAGATACGGCCGAGAGGGAAGTGTTTATTTAATTTGAGGAAGATTTGTTGCCTTGAGTTTTGAGCTCTGGGATTATTTATGTGCCTGTATTTCATTCTGGTCATTTGTGCTTCCGTGTTTGAAGAAGATAAGTGGACTCTGATGTGGAGCGGTGAGGAGGGGAATTCAGCTCAGCCTGCACTTTATGATTGTCTGATGGGGGGGCGGGTATCTCTGGTGTATGAGTAGGTAGCATCTCCATGCATATTCTGAGGGCGTGTGGGATAGGTGTGCGTGTCCATGCCCGTGTTGGCTCCGTGCACCGTGATGCCTGCTGGGATCAGGAATCGCTCTGGAGAATCCTATGAGCGATGGAGAACATACGTGTAGAAACTGTGTGGAGTTCACATGACCCCAGGGGTCTCAGAAGGCTCCGCCCTCTGACTAGCACAAAATGTATGCTCACTCAGCTGTGCATCTGAGTTCAAATGAGAATGTGCATGTATAAATGTGTTCATGTGTATGTGTGTGTGCATATGTGTGTGTACTTGTGTGTCTTTTCTGCCTAGCTGGCATGTCTCAGTGGTTGAGTATTGACCTATGAACCAGAAGGTCACGGTTCCATGCCCAGGTTGCTGGCTCCATCCTCGGTAGGGGGCGTGCAGGAGGCAGGCGATCAATGATCCTCTCTCATCATTGATGTTTCTCTCTCTCCCTCTCCCTTCCTCTCTGAAATCAATAAAAACTTTTTTTTTAAATAAAATCGCCTCCCAGTCACAGGCAGCGAGGAAAGGGAGAGGGACCTCCTAAGCGGAGCTGCATGTGAGGTTGCAGACCAGGGAGTCCAGCGGGGTCTCCGGGGGGTGGGGAGGGTGAGAGGTCAGGAGCAAAGATGGAGAGGATGTGACACCTGCAAGGATGGGCAGCAGGTCTCACACGGTGGTGCCCAGGACTCTCCCTGTAAGAGGAAGTGAGGCAGAGCCTCCAGCCTCACCCTCCTGCATCTTTCCTCTCTGCCCCCCCATGTCCTCTAAGGCTCAGCCTGGACAGATGCCTCTCGGACAGCACGGTGTGTGAGTCATGTCGCCAGGAGGTGCCAGCCACCGCCAGGCGAGCAGCAGGCTGGGAGCAAGGGGAAGGCCGGCTTGCTCTCTGCATCCCCCTCCACTCTGTCTCGTGTCCGCCTCACTGTGGGCACGTCCGTGTCCAGAAGTCCCAGCCCTCCGAGGGCCTGGGAGGCAGTTTGTTAGAAGGACAGGACAGGGCCCTGCGGGGCGCCGGGCGATTCGCAGATGGCATTCTCTGCTTGTGGCAGAGAAACCCCGAGTTAGAGCCGCCGCCGTAAGGCCGGTTCACTGCAGCGATTAGTCCCTGGAAAGAAGAGTAACCATAGCATCGGCCTCGAGGTGGACGGGGGATGTTGTGTTCCACAGGCTAGGGCAGTGCCTTTTAAAGGGTCCTGTGACAATCGGGGTTTGGTGCGAGGAGGGAGAGGCATAGCGTGCGTCCGGGAGCCGAGCACCGTACAAGGCACGCAGCAGAGGCTCGCTAAGTGTGCGTTTTGGGAAAAGGAACTGTACCCCAGCGTGGAGCCGCAGCGGTCGGGGGTTAATAGACTTGTGGGGCTTTGCTTGGGCCAAGGAAGCCTCTCCAGTTTCACATCATGATTTTCAGCAGATGGAACTGAGTAGCTGGGAGAAAAGAAAAAGTGTGTGTGCATGCACACATTCTCTCTCTCTCTCTCTCTCTCACACACACACACACACACACACACACACACACACGGCTAAGATTGACACAGCCAGGGCCGGCTGATTGCAGAAAGGACCAGCCAGGGGTTTGGCCCACTGAGCCTCGGAGGGAGGCCTGATTAGATCTAAGTTAGCGCTCAGCCGCTGGAGACCGGCTTTCTCCTCCTTAGACAGGGCGACATTCTGATAAGAAGGCTCTGATTAGAATGCCCCGGCCACCAGTAATTTCCTCTCCCGGGACTGCAAGGCTCTTGGCGGGCGGTGTGTGTGTTTTCAAGTGGTGTGTGTGTTTTCTCCTCTCTCTGTCTCCCTGTGTATCTACCACAAAGCCACGCCTTCCCCACCGGGAGTGACCTTAGCTATCTCCCTTGGGACACCTGTCAGGATGCTGCCAGTAAGAAAGTGGGTGCCGAGATCTGAGATCATTGTCTGTCCCGCCTGCTCCCTCCCTCCCCCCTTCTCCAAACCTTCCAGCCTTCCCACCAAACTTGCCCAGCCCGGGACGCACACACCCTTCCTGAGCCATTTCCCACAGAGCTGGTGTGTCGCCCTGTACTTAATCCTAAACAGCGTTCGAACACACGTTCACTGTACGTAATATGCATTCATCAGTTATTAGCAATGACCCTCATTATCTTCGGGGGGTTTCGAGGCAGCCTGTCAGCTTCAAGCAGGGTGCTGGGGAGGGAGCCGGTGCCCATCTGAACGAGGAGTGTGCTCAGAGACCGCCTCCAAAACTGCTGAGGCCTGAGACATCTTGGAATCCAAGGTGAGGACTCTGGCACGTGCCCTCAAGTCCAAGGACGGGAGCCATTGGCCGACCAGAGACGAGACCCGTCCCAGGCTCCCTCCCTCTCTTCCTCACCGGAAGCAGGGGTGTGCTCTTGCTCCTCTCCGTTCCTCTGCCCCCACCTCTGGCTCCTGGGACTTCGTGGAGTTGGGGATCCTGGCTGCACAGCCAGCGGAGTACTCCCCCCCCCCTAATTCCCTCACCTCGCAGCTCAAGGGTCAGTCCTCCCTCAGGCCAGAAAAGAGGTCACTTCCTCCTCCGATGGGGCGACTGAAGACTGCGCTGTGAGGGTCCCTCCCCCTGCCTCTTCCCTCGGAAGGCTACTCCCCTGGGGCCGGCAGTCACTGGAGGTGGAAGATCTAGGGTGAACGCTGGCCACATCCGATGGGAGGTCTTACCCCAGACCAGACCGGCTGGGGCCGGAACGAGGGAAGACAGGCCGGGCACCTGTTGTTTGATTTTCTTGGAAGGCGGACAAGACCCCGGGAGCATCTCGGAGCTTGCCAAGGCACACGCCAATTACCGGGCAGCGAGCAAAACATCCCTCCCTGCGGCTCACCTGCCCCCGCCAGCTGTTCCCCTGGTGTCGCCGCCACCGCTAATGCACACGCTCGCTTTTGCTGAGTGCTTACTGCGCTCCGGGAACCTCACCATCGCATGTTACAGAGATGGTGGAAGCCCGCTTTCCAGATGGGGAAACTGAGGCCCCGGACGGTTGAGTGACCGGGCCATCATCGTCCAGCTGTGTGAGTGAGCATTGGAACCCGGGCCGTCTGATTCCGGAATCCACGCCCCCGAGACTCCTGCTGCAGACCCCGGCGCGGAAGGCCCCGGCAGAACTGCCTGGGGATCCCCGAACAGGAATCCTCGCCGACGCAGCCAAGGAGGAAGGGGCTGTGGTCGGCTCCTCTTGCAACGGACGCCTCAGACGCCTGGTCTCCAGGAACGTGCTTTGGCGGGGGGTCACGGCCCCACCGAGGCGAGCACTGAGCCCCGGGGGATGGCAGATCGGGAGCTGCGGGGCCTTCAGCTGGGAGAGGGAGATGCTGAGGGCTCTCCCAGCAGCGCTGGTAGACGTGCGCTCTGGCTCACCCTGGAGGGAGGCGTTCTCCCCTCTGCACCGGAGCTTCCTAAGGAAAGCCCTTGGGGGGAACCCCAGTCTGGCACCTTCCAGGCTTGGTCATCGAGAGAATGAATGGTTGATTCCTCTTAAAGGACTTATTAGGAACCGGTAGCCATCAATGGGCAGGTTCCCTTCCTCCCATCTTCTCCCCACTCACTGCTGGGGATGGAGAGACAAGCCGGTGGCATTATGGAGGTCACTTGTCTCCTGAGGACAGGTGATGCCTCCCCCGCCTGGCTCTCCAGATCTCAGCTTCCCGCCCGTTGCCTTGGGAGAGGCCAGCTGGGTGCACCCTGCCCCCAGGCCCCCGGAGTCTGTGGAGCTGGAAGGCGATCCTGCGTCTCAGACAGGCCACCTGATGGCATCGCTGCGTTTGCAGTTTCCCCTGCATCAGGCGTCACCATGACAACCAGTGGCCAGCGGTTGCAGTCATTATCAGGAGAGATGGGGACAGTTTCCTTGTTCATGGTTGGCTAGGAGAGCCCCCCTCCCCCACACCGTGTCCTCTGGTGAGTGTGTAGCATGACGTGGCCCAGAGCCCCCACGCACAGAGCAGAGAAGGTTCTGGCAGGTCAGAGCCCCATCCGTGATCTCACAGTGCCACTCCTCCCAGCTCCTCCCGGCCCAGGACTCAGTAGGCTCCCAGAGGCAGAATAAACCCCCGGGTCGCCGCTCTGTTGACTAATGAGTTTGCCGACCACTGCTAAGGCATTACCCTTACCCAGAAGCGTTGACTTCAGGTTAAAGACATTAGTACATTATTAAAATGTTTTTTAAGGGTTTTTCCCTAAGGCAGTGGTCGGCAAACTCATTAGTCAACAGAGCGGCAAACCACAGCTTGCAAGCCACATGTGGGCACCCCGGCCTGGCTCTCCAGATCTCAGCTTCCCTCCCGTTGCCTTGGTAGAGCCCAGCTGGGTGCACCCTGCCCCCGGGCCCCCGGGCGTCTGTGGAGCTGGAAGGCGATCCTGCATCTCAGACAGGCCACCTGATGGCATCGCTGCATCTGCAGTTTCCCCTGCATCAGGCGTCACCATGACAACCAGTGGCCAGCGGTGCAGTCATTATCAGGAGAGATGGGGACAGTCTCCTTATCCACATGTGGCTCGAGACCCGCAGTTTGCCGACCACTGGCTTAGTCGATGGGCTGAGTATCATCCCTCTGGACACGGAACATACGTGGTCGCAAAAGTATTCGGGGAAGGGGCGGTGAGTGCTGGCAGACGACCTGGGAAGTGGGTGTAAGAGGTGGCACACCGGTCGTCCACTCTCGATGCCCTTGGCCTTCATCTCCCCTGGGAGACTGGCTTCGGTTGGGTTTGGGGATGGACCCATTACTGAGTGGCCGGGAGGATGAGGCGCATGCCACCCGGAGGCCCTCCGTGATTCCGTGATTCCGGCCCCTTCGTGGGAGTGGCTGAGCGTCAGGGGGCCCGGGGCCAGGAGTGACGCCTGGGGGCTTAGGTGACATGGACCCGACTCTCACCCTCCTGGTTGCTGACTGTGCGACTCTGGGCAAAGGCACTTACGCTCTCCGAGTCCCAGGGGTGCCCTGTGTCTGGCAGAGAGAGCGCTTACTGCAGAGGACTGTGGGCAGCGTCTGCGAGTTCATATCGGGCAAGCGCGTGGCGAGTGGCCGGCCACTCATAGAACTGATGACCTGTCAGCGATGACCTGACCCCATTACCTGGTGGGTCCTGTGACCACAGCTGCTCACCTGGCCTGACCTTCCCGGCACCCCTTCCCTTTTGTTGATATGACCTTGGGGTTCCCTTGGGTGCTGGCTCTGCGGGCAGGTGTCCCCACAGCCTGGCTGGATCTTCTTCTGGGGAAACAGTTATACACGTGACATGCCCCCAGCCCCCTGGCTCTCTGGTTCTAACTGTAAGTCCATCAGGCTGGTAGCCAACTGGGGCGTCCAGGGTCCAGGCTGGCATCCCAGCAGCCTCTTGACCACAGTCAGCCGAGCTCCCCATCTTCCATGAGGGGGAGACTCTATGAATCTCTGCTTCGTCGTTGTCCCCTGGCCTGCCCAGAGGAGACCGAGAGCTCAGGTGAGGGGAGCGCCGATGAGCACACCCCGCCCCCCAAATCAGCATGTAGACAGTGATCCCTAAAGGCCGCAGTCCTGCGTGGTTCAGGGGCGAGCCGTCAGCAAAGCCCAGCCCCTCCGTGCCCACGGCAGTGCGCTGAGCAGCCCATCTGCCAGCTCGGTGCCAAGTCCTTCCTAAGGTGCCTCTCCACAGCCCAGAGGCCAGCAGCGTCTCCTAGACCCACCAGACCTGTCCACCTGAGGCCTGCCCAGTGCACTCCAGAGCCGGGCCAAAGCGCCCAGGCATGAGAGCCCCTTCCATGGGACAGGAGAGAATATGGATTGGATGTGGTGTGTCAGAGAGTAGCTAGAGCTTCGCTTACTGCTGGGGGCCACTCTGACCCTCAGTGTCCTCATCGGCAAAATGAGGACCTGCGGGTGAGAGGAAATGCGGCACAGAACGGGCTCCGGAGAGTGTGTGGCACAGGGCGCACGCCGGCTGTGGCCACCCGAGGTGACTCGTGATTGTCACCGTGTCTCAGGGGCGAGGACCAGGGCAGATCCAGAAAGAGGGGCGTCGGTTCCTGCCTTGAGGAGCTGCTAACCCCCTTCCCCATGGCTGTGGGCTCTCTATGTGCCCCATGACCGGGTGTGTCTTCAGCGGCCCTCCACCTTGTCCGCGTTCCCTGCACGGAGCGGAGATGTGGAGTGGCTGCCAGCCTTCCTCCCGGGGAGAGAGGGGGACCGGCTGTCGGGCCTCAGCCAGGCTGGGGTCAGTGAGACCCTCGGCATCTCCGTCCGGAGGCGCAGCTTCCTGTCCTCCCTCCCTGCACCTCCGCGTCACGCCGTAGGAGCCACGCGTCCTGGGGGCGCAGAGGGGACCCAGCCCGCACCCTTCGTGTTTCCTTGAGCTCCTGCTCCACGCAGGCCACCCCGGGCGGTGAGACGCCCCACACCTTCGAGATAGCACCCCATGCCCAGGGATCTGGAGGCAGCGGGAACAAGAAAGCATCTGGGTCTGAAAAGGAAGCCTCGAAAGTTCTGAGGGGAGCAGAGGGTGCCAGGGCGGGATGCAGGTTGGACACTCTTTCAAGGCAGGTCACGTCTGCCACTCATCCGCCCCTTGGCCGTCCTGGACCAGTGCCCTGAACTCCCCAGAACCAAGTCCTGCCATTAGGCTGATGCATCTGCACTGGCGTCTCCAATCTGAATGCCTATGCAGGCAGGCAAGGCAGGTGGAAGAGTGAAGGGAGGAGTGAGGACTGTGGCAGACAGGGCATGTGTGCGATCAAAAGAGGCAGCCGCTCCATAGCTGCCTCCAGTGGACCCAGATCCTGAATTTTTTTTCCAAAAGAAAATAGAAATCTGATGTGTGTGTGTGTGAGAGAGAGAGAGAGAGAGAGAGAGACAGAGAGAGAGAGAGAGAGAGAGAGAGAGAGAGAGAGAGAGAGAGATTTTTTAACACTGAGAGGACTGAATGAATATATTTACATGCGGGATGTTGCACTGTATTGTGGGAAGGATCCTATCCTTGGGCCATCAGACAGCAACTCTGTGTGGGCTTCTTCTCTAGATGATTCATACCGCATACTTCTTGTTTTAAACCAGTCAGAGTGTGTGTGAGTGTATGAGTGTATGAGTGTGTGAGTGTGAGTGTGTGTGTGTGTGTGTGTGTGTGAGAGTGTGAGTGTGTGTGTGAGTGAGTGTGTGTGTGTGTGTGTGTGAGTGGGGTGGAGGGG
>PVJN01042280.1:0-18326 GCA_004026805.1 Lasiurus borealis | reverse complement strand
CCCCTTCCAGGAATATACAGGAAAGAGGGTGTGGTTGGCTATGTGGCTCTTTCAACCCAATGAAGTTCTTTGGCTGTCACTGCCTCTTGCTGCTGGTAGCTTAACCAGGGTCAGTAGCCCTCAGGAGACATCATCTTCTCCTGCTCACATCTGGTGGTCTCATTGGTTTTCTTATTTTTAACTAAAAGGTGTCCATTGAATTTACATAGGTAAATAGATATCAGTGTAAATTTAATTTTCCAAGAATTCAGTCAAGGATTAACTGTAGTAGAGAAGAAGAAAATGGGTATTTATCTTATTTCTCTCAAATTGAAATATATGTATGCATGACTGAATTGACTGGTATATAGTAATTGGTCAAGTCTTCAGTTTTCTTTAGTCAATCATTTAATCTCTATATAATTCATTAATTGTTTAAAGCAAAACTCTGTATGCTGGTATCCACTTCTGAACATTTTAGACTTCTAAACACATTGCACAACTAAGTTATTTTCAACAGTAAAGAGTTGGTCTGTTTTTCAAAAAGATATAACTCCTCTTAGAATGCTCAGATAAACCATTTTTACACATTCTGTTATTAAGCAATTGTATTTTTAGTGCTGATTTACCGAAGTTCCTGACAGTTTAGGAGAAGGATTTTAAATATAGAAGGATTAATGATGGTCTTTCACTCAAGGAATGAATTCACCTAGAAGTTTAGCAGATATTTCAACTTCAAAATGGAACTAATTGTATTCATTTGTTATCAGTTGTTAAAAGCTACTAGTTTTAGGGACTAAATCCATGCAGATGAATTCTTGGTTTTCTTGAACACCCAGGGGAGAAAAGCTCTCTTTTGCCTCACTAGGGAGGCCCCTGGGGTCAGGCTCATCCAATAAATGTAGGAGGGGTAAGGCTGGAGCTTCTTTCCTGGGGAGCTATGAGGCTTTGAGCTATTTATTTAATTATTTTATTATTTAGGAAAACATTTTTATTGATTTCAGAGAGGAAGGGATAGGGAGAGAGAGAAACATGAATTGATTGGCTGCTTCCTATACACCCCCTACTGGGAATCACAGAACTTATTCATAGATTGGTGCTCAAAAGCTGAACCTCTCTGCCAGGCTGAGCAATGTATTTAACCAGTCAAAGCATCTAATCTTTTTGTTAACTGAGGCTACCTTGCAGAGCATTTGAAAATATTTAAAATATTATATGTAAATTGTTAATCATATTGTTTTTTTTCACAAATGTTCAGCTATACAATTGAGCACTTATCTCGTTTTTCTCCCTGCATAGACCATGAATTCTCTAAGGGTAAGAATTACCAACCCCGGTACAAATTGTACCATGTTGCTGGGAATCAATAAATATTTGTTGAGTTGAAAATCTCATTTTTGAAAGGCTTTCAAAATAATCTTTCTTTTAGAACTTTAGGCCTTGCCATCTGACTTAGCTTTTTCTTCAACTTTCTAAAATCTCATTTACTGGGGTTTAGAAGCACATTTGACATCTTTGGATATCACACAACCTAAGGTGACTGGGGCACTTTCTCCTCGGACTCCATATTCAGTTCACAACTAGTCTCTCTCTCTCTCTCTCTCTCTCTCTCTCTCTCTCTCTCTCTCTCTCTCAATATAAAGTAACAGTTCATCTGGTTATTTCCTTTACCCTGTGAGAAATAGAAATTCTCAGAAAAACAGGTTACTAATTTATCAGATGCTTTGTTTTGAGGCTCCCACAGATGCCCTGGGAGCTGAAGTCCCCTTTACTATTATACCTTGCTTGTGCCAATTTTACATTTTGTTAAGGGAATGTAAAGTTACAACATATATCCTGTTAAGGCAAATTAATGTTGTCTTATCCTGGGCAAATACCCTCTGATTAGAAAGCACAGGCATTAAAGGGACAACTTTCTTTGTTTTATTTCCTTTCTAGACTCTTCCTCAGACTCAGACTCAGACTCACACTTGCCCTCATCGATTCCCTAGTGAGAAAGTGAGCCTGTTCTTTCATGTATGTGTATTTTAAAAAAAAAATTATTGATTTTATATTTTTATTGATTCAGGGAAGAAGAGAGAAGGAGAGAGACATAGAAACATAAATGATGAGAATCATTGATAGGTTGCTTCCTACACATCCCACAATGGGGATTGAGCCCACAACCCAAGCATGTGCCCTGACTGGGAATCAAACCATGACCTTCTGGTCCATAGGTCAATGCTGGTGCTGAGCCACACCAGCTGGGCATTATATTCTTTCCCTTAACTATTCCTCTCATACTGTTCCCTCAAAGTGTTTTACTCCAGATAAGTTACTTCTATCCCCTTTCTCCTCCTGTGCCCCTGGCTTCATTACAAAGGCCTCTTCATCTCCTGTAAATCTGTCTCAATCCAGCTTTGACTCTATCCTTCCCTCTTATTGCCTAACTCTCAATTTTCAATATAGGTCATTATGTCTTTTTCCCCCCCAAGTTTTACTTCATTATTTCATATACAACAATTAGACTTCTATACAACATTATCATTTTGCTGTAGAAGCCATGTGCTCTCACTGAACATTTACAAGAAAAATTCTCAAGCCCCTATGTTTACATGAAACACATCTATTCTATACAATGCTCCTCAGAAGAGGGGAGTGTTGTATGCATCAACAGTACACAAAGACATGAGACAATAAGAGGCATTGAACAAGAAGAAGTTGTGGGCTGAAGTAGTCAGGAAAAGCACAAAGTAGGAAGAAAATTTGCTCTGAATCTTGAAAAGTAGCTGGGTTTGGGAAGGCAGAAAAATAAAAATAGAGAATTCTATGAAGGTGGGCATTGTACTATTATTTTTCCCAGCACATACCTTCTGACATATTCTGTATTTTACTTCTTTTTTTATTTAAAAAAAAAAAAGTAATTTTTTTATTATTTTTATTTTTATTTTTACAGAGAGGAAGGGAGAGGATAGAGAATTAGAAATGTTGATGAGAGAGAAACATCTATCAGCTGCCTCCTGCACACCTCCCACTGGGGATGTGCCTGCAACCAAGGTACATGCCCTTGACCAGAATCAAACCTGGGACCCTTCAGTCGGCAAGCTGACACTCCATCCACTGAGCCAAACCAGTTAGGGCTCTATTTTACTTGTTGTTTGCTTCTCTCTAATAGGATGTATGTTCCACGATGCAGGGGATTTTTGTTGTTAATGTCATCGTTTTAATTTTAAAATCCTCAGCAGTCACTGGCACAGAGTAGCTACTTAATAAATATTTGTTGGCGGAAGAGCATGTAATGAGTGAAAGAATGGATGGATGGCTGGTAAGATCAGCCTGACATAGCAGACGTCTGGTGGGGAGTAGAAAATGCAATCATTTGTGCGAATGTTGGACTTGAGACAGGAGAATTTGGAGTTCTTTAAGCAGTAGGAAAGAGAGGGAACCTGATGGAATTCCTCAGCTAATCGTACCTCCTACCTCCGTATTTAATGTAACTCCTCCAAAGAATGAAAAAGGAGTCAGAAATGCAGAAGCAAACCTGGATCCTTCCTTAGAAAAGGGTGATTTGCTGCTGGGCTGGTGGGTGAGGCTGCGCGATGGCCCTGGGTAGGCTCCTACGTCTGCTGGCTGCTCCTCCGGGAGACAGAGGTTGGAGGCACAGGCCTGTCAGGTGATACACTGTGTGACACTGGGACATCTTAGGGAAAAGTTTCCCTTTCTGGCCCCAGGACCTTCTCTGTCACGTGTCTTTTGTCTCCATTCTCACCATTTCTATCCTAATCCACAACTTCCATAACCTCACTTGGGGATTCCTAAAATTATCTCTGAAGAGGTTTCTGTACTTCACGTCTCTACCTTTCTGTCTACTCCTACACCAAACACACACATACCGTCCTTTCCTATCACATCAGTGATGCCACTGTCCCAAAGGCTACGATAGAGTTTTAGTAAATATCCATTTAACTCGCTTCATCTTTAGGTCTAGCTTTCTCTCCCTTCGCTCCCCCTTCTCCCAACCTCTCCAACCCGTAATCAGTCTTCTCTATACCTGTTTGATGCTTCCATTCTGGTTACACAGGGCTACTCATATGAACTTGGTCAGACACAAATTGACCCCATATTGTCCATAAGTATCTGGCCCCTTTTATACTCCTATATCTCTCCTGTTTTGCAGGAGCTAGGAACCTGGGAACAATATTTCTCATATTTCATTGCCAGTAGGGTTTCAGATAAAATGTGGGTTCTACCAGTCAGATGTATTGATGAGAGCACTGGAAGGAAGAGAGAAGGCAACTGTCCTTACTTTTTCATCTTTGGATGGTGATGGACAACCTTTGTCATTCCACTTCCCTGGGGCTCAGGGATATGAAGTCATCAGGGTTTCCAGCAACCTCCAGACTCAGAAGCTTTCAGGCTTTGTGGGAGGATATGAGAGGCACCATCTGCTCCCCAAGGAAGATATAGAGGGAACAAATAAGTCAGGGTGGAAATAAACTTTCGTTAACACACTTTTATGCCTCTATTTGCCCTTCGTTAGAAATTTATTTTCAAATATATTCTTATTGATTTCAGAGAGGAATGGAGAGGGAGAGAGAGATAGAAGCATCAATGATGAGAGTCATTGGTTGACTGTCTCCTCTACACCTCTTACTGGGCATGTGCCCTGAATGGGAATTGAACTGAGACCTCCTAGTTATAGGTTGATGCTCAATCACTGAGCCATGCTGCTGGGCCTTTTAATTTTTTTTATTTTAAGCAACCTAGCACAGCAACTTAGAGGACACCAAGGTTTTTAAAATATTAAATAGGTGTTAACTATCAGACCTGGAAGGCTTTTTGTTGTTGTTTTTTATGTCACCACATTTATCTATGACTCAAGACAGCTGGCATTTTAATAAGGATAATAAGCTATTATAATTGGGACTTAAGAGATAATTAATGCTTTTATAAAAGTAATCAAATGCTTTTAAAATCATCTTAGAGTGATGCTTCTGTTCTATTTTTCTCATCTGATTTTGTATTAATACCATGTAATAGGGATTTCAGGGTATTATGTAATACATATTGATCTCAATGGAAAATTAACGAGAGATACATTCGATTCTTATAGGGATATACTATGAAGTGTTTATAAAATATTTGACTCTACACACCTAAAGTGGGAAAGAGAATTTTCCAGATAATTTGGTTTAAAATTCACTGACAGATATAGCTAGAGATGTTCAGGGAGGTCTTCAAGGGCTTTCAAAATTATTCTCAAACTTTGCTGTCTTTTTATTTAAAAATTGAAGTTAAAAATGGAAATATATTATCAAGTACAAAATGAATCCATTTACGTTACAAGAATTTGAAAGAATACTGCCCTGACGGTGTTTTCTTCTCTGCGAAATAAGGCCCTTTGCGCATTGATCATTGCTGTCATTTTGTTCCTCAGCTCCTTTCACCAACTAGGTTAGGCCACCGTTACTTTTATTGTAACACTAGAAGCCCTGTGCACAAATTTGTGCATGGGTGGGGTCCAGTCAACTGGCCCGATTGGAGCTGATCCGTCCCTGCCAGCCCAGAGAAGGGGATGCAGAAGGTTGGCCAGCTGGTCCTGCCCCCAGTCAGAGTTGCCGGGGGAACAATTGGGGCAGGACCAGCCAGGCCGAGGGCCTGCGGGCAGTTGGCAGGCTGTCCCTGCCCCCTGGCCGAACTCCCGGTAGAACTCCCAGTTGAGGGGACAATTTGGATATTAGCCTTTTATTATATAGGATTGTTATTTAGCGTTGGTAATGATTTTTTGTTGGTAACTTTTTGAATATTTTATAACCTTAATTAAATCTTTAATGCTTTGTAGGCTGATTCTAAAAGATGAAAAGTAAAAAATAGCATGAATGTTATCATAACTATGTAAATATTGTTCATTGCAGAGATAAACAGTGCGATGTATTTCCTTCTTTACTGTTCCAATGTCACAACACTGCTAATAGGCAGAATATTACAGTGAATTCTTCATATTTCAACCTACTAATTGCTCAAAATAATGTCACATTAAAAAATATTAGTGTGATGCCCTGGCCAGTGTTTTTCAGTAGTTAGAGCATAGGTCTGCAAACTGCAGGTTTGTTTGATTCTGGTCAAGGGTATGTACCTAGGTTGCAAGTTGATCCTAGCCCGATCCAGGCACGTGCGGGAGGCAACCAATAGAAGCATGTCCTCAGATGAGGATTAAAAAAAACCACACCTTTGCAACTGATTTGCAAAATACCCATATCATTTGTTCGTATTTAGGTATATTTATTGAATGCATACCCAGAACCAGGTTTTGTGAATAAAATAAAAATATAAGAAACCTAACCTCTGTCCTCATGGGACTTGGCAATAATCCTATTAAGGAGGCCATGCAGGGAATTATTAAGGATATGGTTTTTGGGTCAGATGCCCTAAATTTGAATCCTGACTCTGCCTGTCACTAGCTGAGTAACCTTAAGCAAGTTAATTAACCTTTCAGTGCTTTATTTCCTCATCAAGAAATCTAAGAATAAATGGGTTAATACATGTACAATTTTTAGCGCAGGGTTTGAAAAACAGTAAGCACCCAATGGATAATTAGTTACTATCACTATTGGGACCATGGCCCTGGAATACACCCCAAGTACTTAAAGAATATACAGAGCTATACTCTCAAAACATGGATCCAACATCACCAACTCCCACCACAGCCCAGCACTTTGCCTCAGCCTGGTGTGCTCAGCATTAGAAAACGAGCAGAAAAGTCCTAAAACAGTAAGAAGCAGGGGTTATGAAAAGTACCTTGTATTGTCATCCTTCTGTTTTTAATGTTTAACATTTAATATTCCAGAGCATCTGACTTGACAAACGAGAATTATCTATTTTTGAATGGCCTATAAAAGAGTGATAAGTCTAGTTTATGGACTCTGAAATTCTTAGCTTAAGAATATATTGTGAGAACTTTGTATATTTAGTTTATAGATATATATTGCATATATAAACATATGTTTACTATTGCTTAGATATACATCCATATAAATGGGGCACTTTCTGAAGAGGGTGTCATATTTGTTCTGTACCCTGAACTTAACAGTTATCTGTTACCCAAGATCACAGAACACCTTAGTAACCGAGATGAGATTAGAATCATGAAATCGGCAAATGCTCTTTCCATCACAACCCTGTCTCATAAAAAAAATAACCACCTTTGACTTACTAGAACTCCAGTCTACACAGAAGAAATAGTAATATATTACACATGCACACATTTTTATCGCTAGACCATATTACCTTATCGTCAATGGAGGTTTCAGTATTTTCTCAGTAAATACATACCACTTCCTTTCTATTTTACTATAGCTAAATTATTAATAAACACTGTACAATGCAAGGCCTTTGGTATAACTGTAGATGTAATATTAAGTCAATTACAGAATCCCATTTCTTTCCTCCTATAAAAAACTGTTTCACATTTGTATTATTATAGCCCCTTCTAAACCACCAGTCACCTCCCTAAGAGAAAAAGAAACTAACATTTATTGGATGTAAACATTTATATGCTAGGAACTATGGGAAGAATCTGCACATAACCACACACATTCAACAAGTATACCATTAATTTAAATATATACATTATGTATATTTTGATTTCTGCTTTCTAGGATACACACACACACTTACACATACAAACACCCACAAAAAATATATCAAGGAAGAGCATCTTCAACCTTTTCATCACCTTTATTCTTGTTTGGGCTCAACATCAGTTCTATAGAATTGCTGAACTATAACACCTCTGGATTTGTATATGAGTGTGTTGTATGTATATGGTGATTGTAATCAATATGTGATTGTTGACAAAATATGTGAAAAGTGGTTAGCAAACTTTTAAAAAGAGTCCTATGATCTCATTGTCACTGAATGAGAAAAGTCCTTCACTGAGAAAACTACCATGAATGTTGGGATGTATATTTTTCAGATTTTTTTCTATATATGTATGTATGTATGTATGTATGTATGTATAGTATACACTGGTGGCCAGATTATTATGCATTCAGAGATCATAATCATCTGGCCACTCAATGATTATGAGATGATTATTTCAATGTCTAAAGTATACATCAGTATCATCTTTGTTAAAGGCCACATATTTTCTTCTTGGGCTATAACTATGTGTTATAATTTATGCATCTTATTGGTCAATTAAGTTGTTTCTAACTTCCTATTGTCACACACGCTAGTGGATTGCTGACTCAGATCCTTCAGAAGAGATGCTAGGACTATCTGAGGTAAAAGCATGTAGCTCAGCCCTCTGCTCTCAGGGCTCAGCCCATAGTTCCTTCATTTTTCTCTTCCTCAAGCACAGTCACATGGGAGAAACATGGATATGGGAATCCATGGGATGTGGATTCCAATCTCAGTTCTGGTACTAATTAGAATAATTACTTATCATGCATGGCATATGGATAGTTGTAGTTCAACTCAATTCTGATTACTAATTAATTTTGTTAAAGACATTTTCAGATAGTCTGCAAAATGAGGGGACTGGGCTAAAAGTGAGGTGCAACAGATCAGCTGATCATCTGAATTACCTGAAAAATGTTATATATAGAATGTCCCAAAATAATACACACACATTTTAACAGCTGATAGCTTAAATGAATATGAAATGTATTTTAATAAGCACTGCCAAAGTGTGTGTATATATTTTTGAGGATACCCTGTATATGTTCCTGGGTCATAACTTATAACTATTGAATCTAAACTTGGGAATCTGCATTTTCAAAAATTCCCGAAATGCTTCTGATGAATTGCAGGCTGGGACACCCTGGACCAGGTCACCTTTCAGGTCATTCGTCCTTTACGTTTCCGTCCTTAGCCCTTCAGGCCCCACGCCATTTCCCTGCAGCCCAGGCAGCCTGTGTATAAATAGCACAGGGAACAGCGAAGGGGGACTAAGTTCAAAACAAAACTCTGAATCATTTTTAAAAAGCAGATTAAAACCAAGATAATAAAATAATCTCACTTGTACTTCTCATGAGCTCACCTGTTGTTTAATTTATTAAAATGGTGGCTTTTAAAAGTTATGTTTTACTCTTTTTCAAAGCCTAATTACGGTTTTTCTTGTTCAAACAGATGCCATCTGACAAATGGCAAGTGGGGTGGTTAGTTTATAATTGAGGAGTCCAGAGTCACTGCAGTTCTGAAAATCTATGGTTTTATTCCAGACAGTCTTATAGATGCTAGAAAAATATACACACAATTGGCAGTTCCAACTCTCTATCTCTGTGGGGAACATACTAACATAAAAGGTGCATGGAAATGCAGCTATTTCTGGGAGAGTAAAACATACTGATTCAAAGGCACAGTAAGTCAACCAATTATAATTTAGAACATGGGTTTATCTAAAATCTGTGCTCAGCTGGTTTTAAATATTAATTCAATTGAGCTAATATAGAAGACTTAGAAATCATGTAGTATGTTTATGTTTCATTCTTAAATAAGTCCAGGACAAATATTTTTAACTTACCTCAGTCTCTTATTAATCTTTACATCTTCCATATAAAAGGAATAAAGTTAATGATTCAGAGAAGAAATTTAGAGTCTGTATTATATTTTTAAAATAAATAGAAATGGGATTTTATTTTTCTTTATGACTACAATAAAATGAAGATTATATCTATTAATATTTAATGGGGAAAAAAGAAAACAAGGATTTTTGAGACCTAAACATGGATAATCTTAAGTGAAAAAAATCTTTATTCTATTTTTCAATTAAGATACATTTAGCTATGAGAATCTAATAAAAAATATGAACCTTTTACTCAGATATCATGCTACTACCATAGTGTCTACATTTCCAGTGAATACTTAACAATGAAAATAAATTAACACTTTCTATCACATATCAGCCCTGCAATGGATGGTTATAATTGCTCAATATTCCCTTCTGCACTCTAACTCTAATTTATGTCACTGATGCAATAAACCATTTGGCCCAGAATCGTAATATGATGAAATCAAACTACTCTAGACTTTTAAGGTGCTACCTTGTTTTCTGTATTGTAAATTAAAGTGTAATAGCCCAGAACTGACACCAAAGGTTACTATCAGTGAGAGGCATATGTCTATAGTTTCAATAACAAAGCTGGCATTAAATATAAAACCATTAATAATATTGTTCAGCAAAATAAGTATCATTGTAATAACTCCAGGGCTCCAGTTTAAGCTCACATAACAAAAAGAAACCTTGAATTGAAATTGTTTTTATAGCCTCACTTTACTATTTGAGAGGTCGGAGTGAATAGGTTGGATTTAATTCTTTCTCCATGAGGAGGGAGAAGACTCCCATGAAGTTAAAAAGCTGTAGACCAAAGATCGTTCCTCTATTGTGAGGGGGAAGATTTTTAATTCTCCCAAAGCTTAGAGAACCTCATTGGTGAATGGCCCGTAAAGGAACCATGCATGCCCGCTTTGCTCCTTTCTCTCTGTCATGCGGGGTGTAAAGGAAGCAACCTGGTTAATGAAGCCTAATAATCTATTTTGATTTATAATTATTTGTGTAGTTGCCTTATCTTTTCCATAGGACTCTACACCTCCCGTGGGAGCCACCATGTATTTTTTGTGTCTTTGTGAAAAGGTTCCTGAAACACAACAAGCCCTCTTGCTCAGAAGATGACCTTAATGGGTTTAGCATCATAAAGATGGGTCTGGAAGTGAGTTTGGTGTTCTCACATTAGGGGCAGTCTAAGGCAGAGGGTATATAAAAAAGGATCCTAGTAAGGTTGAGGATTATTTTTAAAGTCTTATTGGGTGGAGGAGAGGTGAAGGACTTCTAAGGAAAAAATGTCTGCTGTTCTCTTTGAAGTTCAAGGATGGTGCAAAGTAAATACCAGCACCATGTCCCTGCAATCCCACATTCAGTAAAGTCAACCAAATAACAAGAGCTTAGAGAGAGTGGACTTTGCAGGGGGAGAAAGGTAGAAATTGAGTAGAAGTTGCATTTCATGTTTAGTTGCTGCTTCTGGGAATAGAGAAAGCACTTGGAAAATGGCATGAATAATCTCTTCTAGTTCTGCAGAACCAAGAGATCAGTGCCAGGGTTGAGCATAAGAATACAACTTCAGCCTGGTCGGTGTGGTTCAGTGGTTGAGCATCAACCTATGAACCAGGAAGGCATGGTTTGATTTCTGGTCAGGGCATATGCTCCGATTGTGGGCTCGATCCCCAGAGTGGGGCATGCAGGAAGCAGCCAATCAATGATTCTCTCTCATCATTGATGTTTCTCTCTTTCTCCCTCTCCCTTCCTCTCTGAAATCAATAAGAATACATTAAAAGGAATACAACTTCAGATGTGACAGTACTCTTGTGAGAAGACTTGGGACCTGAACAGCCTATCAGGATGACAATAGACAGGGAAACCTCAGTTGAAACTGAGTTACATAAATTAATCAGAGTGTCTGGCTTAGACCTTGGGTGTTAGTCATAGCCTAGCTGCCATCACAAATGGCCCCCAACTGTCACTGACTTAACACAATTTCTTGCTCACATAACAGTCTAAAATGAATCTATAGCATCAATATAAAAGCTCTTATTAATTATAAAACCATTCATCAAACTTCTTGGTAATAAGCCTCATTGATATAACTCCTAGGCTCCAACTTAAACTCAGGAACAAAGAGAGACCTTGAATTGAATTTCAGGGAGGGCAGTGGAAGAGAGAAAGGATAAAGCAGAGCAGAACACATGCTTTTTTTTTTTTGAGCACTTGTAGGAAGAGGAGTTTATGGGTGGTATTATTTGCATCTAGTCTCTTTTTGTAAAACTGTCAACAAATTATTACTACTATTGGCTTGAAAAAATATTATATTATCTAAAAGCTTGTTACCTCAGAAGTTCTTAATTCTAAACACCTGCTTTTAACTGTCTTGGTCTAAAAGTAGCACCCATCACTCTGCTCACCACCCACATTCCCCTCCTGGATGCCAGAGGCCTAGGTGATGCAGGTAACAGTGCACTGAGGAAGGCGAGATCACGAGTAATGGGGAATAGCTAGCCAGCCTCTGCATTTGCAGTAAATATTCGCTGGATCAAATGAACGATATTTCTCTAGCCTCTATTTACTAAAATGAATCATTCTAGGCTTTGCACTTGGAACTTGCTAAGATTGGATGTGGTCAAATAGCTCCCTGTTTACAGTTCCTGGAAGTCATGTATACTAAAAAAGGTTAATATGCTAATTAGACCAGATGTCCTTCCGGACGTCCTTTCTGACAAAGCTAGGAAGGAACGAAGCCACTAGGCCCCAGGCTGGAGCGAAGCCGCCCGGGTCCCTGGGTGAGGTGCACCCACATCTACAGGGCCCTGGACCAGATGGCCTGCAAGATCAACCTGGCCTAGTTCACCCACGGCAAGTGCTCCACCTCATCGTGACTGGTGGTCCAGGGCCTGGACATCACGCTGTTGGACAACATCATCAACTTCAGCTTCCTGGCTGAGGGCAAGATCTTCCTGCACCAAGTGGGTCGTGTGGCCGGGCTGGCTGAAGTGGCACAGCCTACTCCTTGGTGACCCCAGATGAGGTCCCCAACCTGCTGGAGGACCTATATCTGTTCCTGGGCCATGCCCTCATCCTCATCCACCTCCACAAGGAGCCCTCAGGTGCGGTCAGCGTGGATGGTGTGCTGGGCCAGGTGCCCCAGAGCCTGGTGGACGACAAGAGCTCTGGTCTGTGGAACGCCCTGGAGGCGTCACAGCAGCTGTGAAACTAGGCTGCATGGCCGACAACGCCCAGCAGTAGTAGTATGTGCGCTGGTGGTGGACGCCCTCACCAGAGTCCATCAAACGGGCCAGGGAGCTGGACCTCACAGGGTTGGGCCTGCACCTTCTCTTCAGCTTGAGCTTCAAGGAGGAGCTGCATCCGCTGAGGCTAGTGAACAGCATCAAGCAGTACCGCTCACCAGCAACCGCCTTTGAGATTAACGCCATCTAGCGGGGACCTGAGCAGCCAGGTGATGTGGCGAGCAGCAGAAGAACTGCAAGGCCATAGCCAGGTTTCGGCAAGGACCTCTACCAGAAGTGGAAGCAGAAACAGAAAATCGCCATATGCTCAACGCCTGAGCCCCAGTGGGCCACCAGCAGTTGGCCCTGTCGGAGGCGTTGTTTTGGCCAGATCCAGTCAGGGCATGTGCAGGAGGTGACCAATTGATGTGTCTTTTTCACATCCATGTTTCTCTTTCTGGCTCTTGTCTTCCCTTCTACTCTAAAAATCAATGAAAAATGTCCTCAGGTGAGGATTAAGCAAGAAACAATATGCATACCTACACACATATACAAAAATACATGGATATTGGGGGACTGGAGGGCAGAACTTTCTTCTGGACAAAGCCACGGTGGAGGGGCTGAGAGAGAGGCAGTTAGGGGCGATCAGGCTGGCAGGGGAGGGCAGTTAGGGGCAATCAGGTCAGCAGGGGAGGGCAGTTAGGGGCAATCAGGTCAGCAGGGGAGGGCAGTTAGGGGCGATCAGGCAGGCAGGCAGAGCAGTTAGGGACAGTCAGCCAAGCAGGAAAACAATTAGGGGCATCAGACAGGCAGAGGTGGTTAGGGATGATCAGGCAGGCAGACAGATGAGTGGTTAGAAGACAGCAGTCCTGGATTGACAGAGGGATGTCCAACTGCCGGTTTAGGCCCAATCCCTGTGGGTAAAATCGGGCCAAAACCAGCAGTCAGATATCCTCTGAGGAGTTCCAGATTGGAGGGGGTGCAGGCCAGGCTGAGGGACCCTTTTTCCCTCATGCACCAGGCCTCTAGTCTGTATATAACAAGAAACTCCTAAGGGGCATAAAGCAATGTGCTGAGGATGGTAAGAAGAGGGCAGATCTGACCTTTGTCCCCTGAGGTTGCATTTATATACATTTGACTATTGTGACTAGTAGTAGGTTTTTACCTCGCTGGGAACAGCATCTCCCATGTAACATGTTTTACCTACATGCTTACCTACTTATATAGCCTTTATCCTCTGTCAGGTGCTCTCCTAAGCAATTTTCTAATATTAGCAAATTGAATCACAAAGGCCTATGAGGCACATATTATTTTGCTCCGTTTTACAGTTGAGAAAACTGAGGTACAGAGAGGACAGAAAGCTGCCTATGAGTAATAGCTGATAAGTGACGGGATAAAGATTCAAAACCAGAGACTCGGCTGGAAAGTCTGAGCTTATAACCATCACATTATGCTACTCCTCCTCCTCCACATCATGCTACCACTCCTCCTGCAAACCTCTCCCTCCCCTTCCCACACTGAGTCTGCACCCCAGAACATTATGTACATAAGTAGGGCTTTGCCTAAAATCCCCACAAGTTGCATTGTGCTTTCACATTTTTGCTAATTGATAGTTACAGGTGGGAATAGAGCCTTATGAGCATATATTTCAGGCTCAACAATCAAATTTCAGGAACCTTAATAAATTTCCCAGTCCATGTTGTTTCATTAAATTAAACAGCGCGGAGAATTTCAGACCCTAATAGCAGGTGGATGGAGAAGGTAAGCGGGGGTGCCTTCTTTTCTTACCTTATAAATCATATTTCATTCATTAATGTGTTCATTTTACTTAAGCAACATTTATTAAGTCCTCCCATAAACCATGAAGTACAATGGTGTATAAAATAAACAAGGCTCTTCTCTCATAAACCAAATACATAGATAATCTATAATAATAAAAGTATAATCTATATAATAAAAGTATAATATGCTAATTAGACCAGACAGCTGAATGACCTTCCAGACATCATTCCAAACGTCCTTCCCAATGAAGCCACAGAAGCAGGGGCTGAGGCAGAGATGGTTAGGGGTGATCAGGCAGGCAGGCAGGCAAGCAGTTAGGAGCCAGCAGTCCTGGATTACAAAAGGGTGCAGGCCTGGCTGAGGGACACGTCCCCCCAACCACCATGCATGAATTTTGTGCACCGGGCCTCTAGTTAATTATAACTGTGAAAAAATGTAATAGTATAAATGCATAGAATGGGAAATGTGAATAAGTTTAAAGATTCAGGCAAGGCTTGGTTCCCTAAAAATGTGGCATTTGAGTAGTAGTTAAATAGGTTGAGGGAGGCATAAAGGAGGAAACTATCTCAAGCAAAAGGAACAACCTGTGTTAAGGCTCATAGAAGGAAGGAAATGGTGCTTTGGAGGAAACTGAAGAAAAAAGTAAATGTGGTTGTCGTGCAGAGAGCACGGGAGAGGGAAGCAGGAGGGTTAGAAGCAGGCAGAGGAACCTCAGGGACTTGCAAGCCACACTGCGGATTTCAGTGTTTATCCCAAGAGCAGTGAAGATCCAGCAACTACTTTGAGCAGGGGAAGTGACATGACCAGATTTTCATGTTGGAAAGATCATTTTGGCAGACAGATTTCAGGGATTCATAGCGGAAGCAGGTGATCAACTAGGACACTACTGCAATCATCCATAGCTGGCTTACCGAGCTGATTGCCTCATCTGCGCATGAAGTTGTCCTTGACAATATTGCTATATCAAAACTCAAGATACAGCCAAGACTGGTTTGGCTCAGTGGATAGAGCGTCGGCTTGCGGACTGAAGGGTCCCAGGTTCGATTCCAGTCAGGGGCATGTATCCTGGTTGCGGGCACATCTCCACTGTGGGGTGTGCAGGAGGCGGCTGATCGATGTCTCTCTCTCAACGATGTTTCTGACTTTCTATCTCTCTCCCTTCCTCTCTGTAAAAAATCAATAAAATATTAAAAAAAACCCTCAAGATACAGTAGGACCTTTTCATACTGACTTGAAATTTGGTTATTTTGGCATGGATTTCCTATCTCCCCTTAAGGTGAGGACATATTTAGAATTCTAATAATAACTTGTAAGAAGATGTTTTGCTGTTAATATATTTCATCCTCATTCTAATTTAAGATTGATAATGTGGAAGCACTGGATCTTATAGAGGGCATCTGGATAACCAGTTAATAAAAAATTGAAAGGTTATATGAATAGATCATTGAATATAGTAATTACTTATGGCACCCATGAATGAAAGGCAGAAAACATATAAGAAATCAGAAGTGGAACGACAGGCAATTCTAGAGTTCTTTCTTTGGTGAGAGGGGTAGTATTTTTCAGAAGGAGCTGAGGTCTGGCAATTTAATCCAAAGTACTTTTTTAAATTCATTCATGTAACAGTCCAAGAATATCATTCCAGGACTGGTAGGAGGTGGCACCTCAGAGTCAGGGATACTTGTTGATCCTCTGTCTTTATGGTTTTGATTAGTTTTATGATGGCTTATTAGCCATCAGGAAGATGAAATGGAGAAGTGAAGACCAAATCTATTTCCTTTAAGTTCACAGTCCATTGCACATGTTGTTTCTGCTCACACCCCATTAGCCAGAATGTAGCCACACAGCCAAGGAAGACTGGAAAATCTAGTCTAGTTACTAGAGAAGTAGAGAACAAATATTGGGGACAGACAGCATCCACGCCCACAGAGCTGTAGGTAAAATGAAAGTACATTTATAGAGCTTATTATCCATTAGGAATACAATTTATTAAACAATTATACCAATATAGTTATATTTATAGCTATATAACACAATTACTACTATAAGGGAAAGCACAGGGGCTGTTAGTGTCAATGACAAAGGAATCAAACCTAATCTGATGGAGGGCCAGGGATGGGAATGGAGGTTCATGGAACACTTTTCTAAGGAAATACAGTGGTACCTCGAGATACGAGTTTAATTCGTTCCATAACCTTGAGGCGTGGGAAACTATGGGACACTCGAGTCACGGTAAACTGGTGGGTCTTGTGCAGCCGGCTGATCCATGTGATTACTCATATCTCAAATGTTGCTCGTATTTCAAGCAAAAATCGCTCGCTCGACGGCTTGTATCTCAAAAATCTCATATGTTAGGGCACTCGTATCTCGAGGTACCACTGTAATATCAAGACTGAGAAAGACCTGAAGAAAGATGAGGAATGAGCCAGAGGAAGAGCATTCACAGTAGAAGCCATTGGGAAGGAACATGGTGATGGTGATTCTAGACTCAGAGACAATAACCCAGAGGAAAATGGGAGGGAAGAATTCTCAGCAGATCAGGGAAGAAAAATGACTACAGATGAGTAAAGAAGACATTCACTGAAGGTTTTTTGTTTCTGTTTTACTAAGGAAGTAAGCAAGATTTGCCTTTAAAAAAGATTATCCCAATAGCTGCAAAGTGAACTAAAGTATGGGATATGAGCAAGACCAGAAATAGAGAGACTAGACAGCAGTAAACCAAGTACTAGAGATGGAAATAAGTGGAAAGATTGGAGTATTTCTGGAAAAGTCTCAGGAGGATGAATTTTCTGACTTCTTGTATGTCTGAAAATATCTTTTTTTCTACTCTAATAAATGAATGCTGATTTGATTTAGTTCAAAAATTTAGACTACAAATATTTTTTTCTCAAAATACCAAAGATACTTCATTATTTCCTAACAATCTGTGTTCCTAATGCAAAATCTGATTCTCATCAATTCCTGTTTCTTTGTAGATTATTTTGTGTCCAAAAGATTTTAGAATTTTCTTGTTTTTCTGAGATCCTGAAATTTCATCAGTATTTTAAAAATTGTTTTTTCCATTTGTCCTATTTCCTCTGCAGTCAGTGGTACTTATAGTGTGGAGACCCTAGACTTTCTTCAGCTCTAGGAAATTGTATTTGTCTTCTAGAAAATTCCCTATACTTCCTTCCTCTCCATTTCTTCTTCATAGAGCTGTTGATAGCTGCTGAGATTTTTTTTAATTATCTACAATATCAATTGTTGAATAATACCTGAGATAGCATTGTTTTTTTGAGCTGAGAGACATGTATTTTTGATCTTTTAGCTCACTGATTTGACCACCTATTGAACTTTTAATTTCAGAGACACATTTTTTTTCAGATTTATCCGATAAAGGTTTTATTAAAAAAAAAAACTTTATATAGGTATAATGCACATAGAACAAAATAGCCATATTTTAAGTGGTTGGATGAGTTGTAACAAATGTATGCACTCATGTATATATAGAAAATGTGCAGCTCTAATTTGGGACATTTTTATCATCTCCAAGTTTCCTTGGGCCTCAATGCAGTCATTCTCCTCATACCAGGTGGCTTTTTTTTTTTTTTACTTATTCCCTTTGCATTTCTTTTATTTTATTTTATTGTGTTACATGTATACATATCTCCCCATTGCCCCCCCTCCCTCCCAGGCATACCCCAACCCCCCAGTGTCTATGTTCATTGGTTATGCTTATATGCATAGATACAAGTCCTTTGATTGATCTTTCATCTACCCCACCTCTCCTTAATCTTCCTGCTATAATTTCACAGTCTGTTTGTTGCTTT